>JBBYHL010383093.1:0-21593 GCA_038381835.1 Adansonia madagascariensis
AAGATTTATGTAACTTATAATATATTTATGTAATTGTAATCATTTTATTTATTATTACATAATAATATAAAGATTTACGTAACCTCCAATGTGATTGAATCCAAACCAAAATTGGGTGGTTTTTAACCTCCAAATATCCTGCCAATTCATTGGCCAGTGAACTTTTAAACATACTATCCCTCCAATAGCCACTAGAGGGACAAAGGTCTAGTGGCATTCATGGACCCTTAAAAATATAACAAAAAATTAAAAATTAAAAAAAACACTAAAATAAAATAAAATAAAATAGAAAATTTAGCTCTACCAGTTTTTTGAGTTTTTGGTTCCAAATTTTTTTAGTAGTTCTGAGCGGTTCGATAAAAGTTAGATTTTTAATATGCCATTTAGCTGCCAGACTAACTAATTCTTGATTGAACCAATCTGTCCGATCTGGTTTTTCATCAATGATTCAAAGACTTATTTTTATACTAACTTTTATTTTTAGATTTAGACAATATGTAATATTAAATAATTGTGTTTGTATATATTTTACCTTTTATTCTTCAATTTTTATTCAAATCTGTTGTTTTTGTTATTTCTAATATATGCATTCATAATAAACTCGAGTTAATTAATTTTATTCTATTATTATTTATTTTTTTAAATATTTTATGTGTAAGATATCTTTACTAGGAGATAGTCAATACGTTTTAAAAACAATAACAGTGAAGAGTAAAAATTAATTTATTTCAATTAAAAATGCTCTCACGCTTATTTGCATTGAAGAATATGGTAACCACAATTATTATGGATTACTGATTGAGTATAATTTTCATTATATTTAACTTTCTCAATTGTCATATAATTTTAAATATTTTTAAGACTACTAAATATTCTTGCAAAAAAGTGACTACTAAATATTAGATAAATATTATTAAAAACTTCAAACCAAAGTTATTGGATAAACTATAAATCTACGATGTAACACTATATTTATTATTTTAGACTAACTTTTTATTTAATTTGATCAAGTTTTTCATAACAAAATATTGATAAAGTATATTGATGATTACTAAATAGTGGATAAAGGTTACAAAAAATAGTTATGCATTTTGAGGTCACTGATTTTCTAAATCAATGCCACTGAAAAATAATAATATATATGCTATTTTAATAATTAAGTATCTAATATTTTCAATAACTCTAAATTGCCATTTCTTAGAAGTTTCTTATAAAAAAACGTTTGAGGTTACTAAATAATAGATAAATATTATGAAAAATATATTACTGATATTGTAAACTGTGGCTATTGAAAATATTGTAAAGCTATTGAATAAAATAATAATAAATCTATTAAATCTTTTAAAGCTTTTATGAAGTATTTCAGTAGCCTCAATTACTTATTTTGATCATGCTATCCATAAAGTTATTGGCGAAATAGTATTATAGTACATAAAGGTTATGAAAAAGAATTATACATTTTAAGGTTAGTTATAGGATATGAAAATAATTTAAATATTATGAGATTATTAATTTAGCATATTAGAATTATTAAAAATTTATAAAACTATTTAAAGTTTGGCAATACTAAATTATTGAATTTTGCTCCTTTTTTTTATAAAATTTATTGATAAAGGCATGCCTATCCATTATTACTTTACAATAGATAAAAATTATTAAAAATAATTTGCATATTAAGTTATTGAAAAATTTATAGAGTTATCATTATTTCAATAAATAAGTATCTTATATTTCAATAACCTTATAAATTAATGAATTTTTATAGAATTTTTTTAGAAAAATACATAAGAAATTTTTTAAATGATGGATAAAAGTTATGATAAATGTAATATATTACTTGCTAATTTTGCATACCGAAGTTACTAAAAAGTTATTAAACTATGCAATATTTAGTAAATTTGTATATAGTATTAATTTATAGCAATAAGTTGATTAGTTTTAGAGTGAATATTTTTCTAAATAAAATTAGTTATAAAAAATTTTAAATAATTAGTAAATGATGAATATAATAGGAAAAGAAAATTAATTAGATAATAATATATGATCAATACCATAATAATAAATTATTAATAACACATAAAAATATGTTTAATAATATATTAGTAAATGAATGATAATATAGTACATAATTATTAATAATTTATTAGTAAATGATGATTAACATGATACTATATCCTTGATAAAATAGTATGGTAGCAAACAATTGATAATACAATAGTAAATAATTTTTATACTTATAATTAAAAGTATCGACATATTTATAACTCCAAAGTTTAGTTCTAATTTTAAGTTTTATGATTTTATCAATTTAGAGGATTAACTCACAATTAAGTTAATATCTAAATGAATCTTTATTTTAGAAAATATAATATGAAAAGTCTAAAAATACTATTTTTTAATTCCTATGTAAAGAACTTAATTTTCCTATTTATAAATAAACACATATTCATTAATTTTCTATTTATTCTTTAATTTTTATTTAAACATTTTACTTTTATTATTACTACCATGTGTATCAATAGTAAACTCAAGTTAATTAATTTTATTATTTTGTTATTTCTTTTTTTATTTTGATATATTTAGTGTTTAAGAGATTTTAAAAAAAAATTAATATTTTAAAAAACATTAATCTTTAAGAATATAAATTTGTTTTAATTAAAAATGTTCTTGTGTATTTGCATTGAGCAATATGGTAGCCACATTATTGTATATTATTAGACTAGTTTCGGCACATTGAGCTATCTCAATTGTTGTATTATTTAAACAGAATTGAGATAGCTAAATATTAGATAAACATTACCAAAATAAAAATTTTAGGGTTACTAATTTTACAAACCAACATTACTTAAAGAAAGCTATAGACCTATAATATTTTTTAACTCTATAATTGCTATTTTAGTAATATTGAGTTATCCAAATTTGCTTTTTTTATAAAAATTATTGACAAATTAACATCTTAGTTACTAAATAGTAGGCAAAGATATGAAAAATAATCATGCATTTTGAAGTTACTCATTTTGTAAATTAGTGTTGTTGAAAAGCAGTAAATTGTATATTATTTTTTTATGCATCCAATTTTGGTATATGATGTATAACATAATAGTAAATGACAAAATAATAATAACCGATTAATAGCATAAACATTTCATACATACTAATAAATAATTTATAATAAATGAGTAAAAGATATTAATGTTAAAACAACAGTAAATTTAAATTTAATTAATTTTAGATTATACCGAGTCTAAGTTCAGTCTAATTTGTTCATATAACTACTTTCAAAAGTGATATCTTCAAATCCTAAAGTCATGTTGCAACCCTTTTATAATTAAAAAATTGAGATTACACTTATACAATTGTTAGATATTTTCAATCAAACTATTACTTATATATTGAGTTCTGACATTAATGAGGGAGACGAAGCATGTAATGGTAAGAGTAACACTAACACAATTATGAATTCGATATCGTTATTATAGGAGAAGCTTTTAAAGCACGGCACATAAGTAAAGCTTTCAAGTTTTCACTGATCAGCTCGAATATGGAGCAAAATCATTCGATTCCTAACTATATCTACTTTATCTTATTTATATTGCTTCAAGTACAAAGGGTGGTTGATGAATTAATTAAATACTAGAATTTCTCACAGTCTCATCCACATGGGAAGAAATAGTTACTTTTAACCATATACATTTCAATATATATATATATATATATATATGAAAATTATCTTATACATACATAGTATAAATTTTAGACTTTACAAATTGTGTTAAGATGATGACACATAGGGGGGCAACTAGGCAAGTTTTGGCAGGTTTGAGTCGAGTCATTTTGAGTTCAAGTCATTTTGAGTTTAGACTATTTCGGTTTCAGGCTTGTGTTTAGTTTAGGTTCATTTATTTTTTCGCATCATTTTATTTTATTGTTAGATGTAAGAATTTCTACATAATTGGAATATTTATATCTAAAATTGAATTATTAATTTTTTATTATTTTAAAATAAGCTTTTGTTATAATAACATATTTAATTATATTTATATATTTCAATTAATATTTGTTAGCATAAACAAGAATTGAAACAAATAACCAAAAAAATCAAGAATCAAAAAGTAAGTCTAATTATTCATATAATCACTTTTAACAATTGAGATATAAGATCTAAATTTCAATATTTATTACATTTTCCATTTTCAAATAAAATCTTTTAAAAAAATGACTGACTAGCTTTAATTTTCTTTTAATAACACTATTCATACAATATAATACATTTATTTGTAGATGTAAATTATAATTCCCTCCCTGAGATATATACAAATCAATAATGGAAGCTTTTACCTTTTGGATTTTTTATCAATCTATAAACACTGACATCACCATATTTAGAGTTCTTTGCCCAATTCATAATTTTTTTTCCTTCAATTTGTAATTGTAACCATACGAAAAGAAAGGCGTATGTTTGAGATCAATGGAACAGCTTCAATACTAATCTACAGCCATTTGACCTTATATCCTATCCTAGACTTTGATTTTATACTACATTTATTTACAAGTATTGAAAAGGGGAAGCACAGCGCGTTGCTTGGAGCTCCCTACGTCAGCTTTGAGTAGTCCTTCCAATTAATGCTTAGGTCACAAATGATATCATTTTGTTAAATTTCCCTTTCTTTTTACTTGTTTTCTATTCATTTCTAGGATTATGGAGATAAGTTGCTTTTGATTTCTACCATTGATTTTCTTCTCAAGCATTCCTGTGAATGGATATGGCCATGGCCCTATTACTTTTTTGTTTCTTTATCACCTTGGTTTAGGAGCTATCAGTGTACTGTGCTTTGGCCACCTTTGATTTGGCGTGCCTTTAATCTCTACCTGTTAATTTTCACTTGCTCATCCTCGTTTCCTAGGTTATACATGGTTTTAGATTTACAATGGTTGTTTTACGTTAGTTGAGGTTGGATACTATTTATTTGAATTCAATGTAAACCATAGCAGGATTTGCTTTGTTGATCTTTTGTATTTCTTATTGAGTATGGGTTGCCTTCATGGTATTCTTTATGGTTACCTCTAAAAGAGGGTGTGGATTGCTTGGGGGAAATACGGCAAACCTCTTAGCAAAGTCAGTCATCATTTACCTCTTCTGTCTTTTATTTATTCGCTATTAATGCTAGGTGTTAATAGCTCTATTGTTTCTTTGTTATAGGTTAGCGCATTGGTTTTTGTTGAGATAGTTGTTTATTATTGCGTTGTTATAGGCTTGAGCATGGGTTATCATTGCGATGCTGTGTCCGATTTGGTATTATTGGCCTATGTTTTTTCTGCAATGATTCGGTTTGTGGGAGGCTTATTTTGTATGACTTTTGAGATAAGGGTACTCTAATGTTTTTTTTTCCTTACCCATTGGCAAGGCTTAGAAGCAAACTTAAGGGTTGATGATGGATGAAAGCCTGTTATCAAATGTTTTTCTTTTGTTTTTGAGTCGTTCCAGTTGGATTTTTGGCAGATGCATTTTCATGTTTTGATTGGGTTATATGCAGCTTTTTGTTTGTGATATTACTTTGTTGTCTTGTGTTGGTTTGAGAGGTTGGTGGTTTCCTAATCCTCGCTATGGTCTCGTTGGTTCCAGATATTGTTTTGTTGAGGTGTTATTTTGCTCAGCTTAATTGGTCCTTTGTCAGCTTAAGAGTTATCATGATATTAAAAGCTTTATGTTTGATTCTTAAATTTGATTGGTGTCATTTTGTGTGGATCGTGAGTTCATGATTCTATATACCTTTCGACTGATTACAAATTAGATATATTTTGAAGCACTCGGAGTTAGATAGTGTTCGATCTAACTTTATGTGCTTTAGAACCAATTATACCTTTGCTAGTAGCCTTTTGAACTTCTTAGGACATAATGATCTAGATCATGGTTATGCAAAGAGGTTCATGTTTTATTGTTAAAATTGATTGGTAAAGCTTTGTACACATAGTGATTTTATTAACATTTGTACTAATTAGAATCTTTCAAAAGCTTAAAGTTGGATGGTGTTTAACTTGATTCTATATTCTTTTAAACCAATTACACCGTGGTTGGTTGGCTACTAAACCATTTGAGACTTGACAAATTTTCGCTGCTTTGATTTATGACATCAGCCTTATATTGTTTTGGTTTGGTTGCCTTGGACTATTTTCATACAAAACTTGACTTAGCTTTAAATTATTTTGGTATAGATGCCTTGGACTATTTTGGTTAAGTACTTACCTTAGCCTTAAGCTATTTAGATTTGGATGATTTAAACTATTTTGTTTCATGTATCTTGTATTGGACAATGAGATTGAATGGTTTAAAACATAGCTGATTGTGTTTTTCTTTTTGGTACATGAAGACTAAAATAAAAACTACATTCAAATAGTACCCTTACCACAAGCATCATCTGACTACAAAGGAATAATACTGTTTGAAGGACTGTAAAGTTAATTTATGCCGTAAGCTGATTCTTAAGCCATATTAGCTAAATGGCCAATTGTGTTTTGATAATATGTAAAATATGGTTTAATTTTTAAAAATATATAACAATCGATTTATTTACCTTGCCAAGAAGATAAAATCCATTTGAAATACTCAAACCTAAAGACTATTTGAGATAAGCAAGATCTTGCTTTTACCATTGCAATAAGGAGTGTTAACCTTTGCATGGAGCTTAAATGGTTTGGAGATAGTTGAGCCACATACTTGCCTTTCTACTTGAACATAATGTTAAATCGCTATACTATGGTGAATAATAAGATTTGGGTTTTTTATTGTCTTTATGGTCTTTATTCTTTATTAGAATGATTAATTTTTTATGTTTGTTTCTTCATAGGTTTCTTCATTTTCCTGCTTGAATTACAGGTGTTGTTTAAGGTTAAATTTGTTTTTTGTTCACTTTGGTTCGGTTTGTACAAGCATAGTTTAGGGTGCATTTTGCTACTTCATTTCCTTTTTTTTTTTCTGTTTAGTTGACTAAAACGCATTTTTGAAAAATCTTATTTTTCAAGATTTGTCAAATTTTAAACTTTCAAGATTTGTTAAATCTTGAAAATTTTGTTGTTCAAGATTTTTTTTTTAACATTAAATTCCATATCTTTTGGAGATCGAAGGAGGAGGATACTATGCCGAGAGTATTCTGGGTTTAACTTTCTACACTGTCTTTGTTCTTCTTTGTTTGCTAAAATTCATTGTAATTTTTTTATCTGACAACTACAATTCAAAAGATTTCATGAAAGAACAACTAGGGATTTAACTATACTTTAAGAAGCTTATTTGATGTTGAAGATAGTCTCATTATTTTCTAACACATCTTAAGAGAAATAAAAAGGAAAACCATTAAAAAAAATAAAAAAGCCCGATGATTAAAGAGCTTTTAACTAATTATGTCATGATCTGTAATTAATCTTGATTTTATCGTGATTTGTAAATATTTTTTATTGCAACAAATCATAATCTGTAATAAATCTTGATTGTTTTGCTCTTGTTCTTGGTTACTTGTTATTCGTAAGAAAAATTTAAGAAAAGGCTCACAAGAAAACATGCTGAAACTGACAAACATAATTTTCTGGCTCTCTCTTTTACTTGTAGCAAATTCCCCATTCAATAATACATTTACCTGCTTTTATTATGTTATATTATATTTATATATTTATATTAAATTTAACAATTTTTATATTTACTCATATATATATGTATTTTTGAATAAAATCATAGATAATTAAATATTAAGATTTTAATAGCCATAAGAGTTCAATTAGTTAAAAAAAAGATTTTGATAATAAAATTTTAAGATTTTATTTAGTTTTTAATAAATTTTAAGATAAATAAATTATTCAACTTCTCAAACAAAAAATTATATAAAAATTAAATATTGCTTACTATTTTCTTAGATTTAATTATTATTTTAAATTTTGGATGATGAATTGTTGTATTTTACTGTATTTTACAGATAATAAATGCAAACGAAAGGGGGCGAAAATGAGAGAGAAAAGATCTTCTTTTACTTTTTTGCACAATGCTCATATTTTTGTTATTAACATCTTAGACCAACATATAATAAGGACATAGGTTGCATTAACTACACCTATTACATTTAAAGTTGTCTTCAATATATTCTCCACAATTACAAACCAACTTGATAGACATATCTATGAAGAAAGGTGGAAGTATCTAAAAGTTGTGAATCCTAGACTACAAGTTACAACTAAAATGCTCATTGAAGAATGTAGTACTTTTCAAAGAGCAAATGGAGAACTACAGAAGCAAAAGTTGGAGTTAAACGAGCATTGTGCAATCCTAGAAGCTGAACTGAAGGAAACTGAGAAAAGTTTTATCTAATATGGCTAGCAAAGTTGAAGCTCTTGAAGAGAAGTATTCCTCCATGCTTAAAGAAATAGCCTCAAAAGAGAAAGCCCTTAATTTGGAGCCAGAAGTACTATTTTAAGAGAACAAGACTCAAAAAGAAAAACTTGGAAGAACCTCTGAATTAGAAGTACTTCGATAAGACGGTTGAAGCGGATAACCTCCGAAGAGAGGTTGCACACATCACTAAACAGATATCCGCTACCTAGAATAAAAAGGTGAAAACAGCATCAGAAGCTATGCTTGAAGTTTCTAAATGCTTGAAGCCGCTCTACAAGATCTTCAAGGAAAGCTTAAATTATCTGAGAGCAAACTCAATGCCTTTCAGCTGGAATCTAAAACTGAGATACAGAGACTTAAGGAAGAGCTAGCTGATGCAAAGCAAAAATAGGAAATATCAATGGCTGACCATGAAAAACTATTAGACCTGTTTGAAAACGTTAAATCCAACGAAGACAAACTGAAAACCACTGTTAGAGGGCTTG
This sequence comes from Adansonia madagascariensis, assembly GCA_038381835.1. Lineage (NCBI taxonomy): Eukaryota > Viridiplantae > Streptophyta > Magnoliopsida > Malvales > Malvaceae > Adansonia > Adansonia madagascariensis. The sequence continues at coordinate 8,860 of JBBYHL010383093.1, forward strand.
AACTGAAATCAAAAGCTTTTGAGTATGAGAATCAATAGTTGGCAGAAGACATTTCCAGCCTTAAGGTCCAACTGTAGAGAATAGTACTGTTCAGGATGAAATTTTAGATCTTTAAAAAAAAATCAATGAAGCTAAGTTTGAAAATGAAAGGCGGGAAGCTTCTTTCCAAATGCTATCCAGAGACGATGAAGAACTTAAAGTCTAAGAACCCTATCAGTCTAGAAAATCACTACTAGTCAGCAAGCTATTTTCGAATTAGATGATTGCATATGTAGGAAAGTTGCCCTTGGAGAAAAGGTCTTTCGGCTGCAGGGTGATTTAACTGCAAGAGAAGTCGTGGGAACTCAGGAAGCTGCACTAAAAAATGAGCTGGCCCAAATTGGAAGAGAAAACAGCAAACTCCAGAGGAATATTAAGTGCCTTGAGGAAGAGAAAGAAGAGTTCTTAAAAAAAGCCCAAGGCCTTGAAGATGAACTGAAGCAGATTGAACAAGATCAAAATGAGTCCAAGAATGTGAGACTCTTCCTTACCATATTTCCAAGCCTAGTAGTTTTATCATCAATAATTATTTGAATCCCTCTCAGATAGTTCTTGTTTGGAATTTTCTCTCTCACATGTACTTGATTTCATTAAAAATCAGCTCAAAAAAGTTCGAGGATTTTTTGCTTTTGAAACAGCAAAGCATAGAAGAGAGCAATCACCTGCTATCAACTGAGAAGCTATTAACCGACAAAGACCAAGTACAATTCTACCTACAATTTTTCTCTTAATTCATGCTAGTTAATCATAATATTTTAGATTGGCAATTAGTTGCTTGTAAAGGTTATCTGTAACTAAGACGTAATAAACTGCTTAAACACCAAATCTTATGTCTCTCTCTCTCTCTCTCTCTCTCTCTCTCTCTCTCTCTCTTTTTCTTAGGTTGAAAACAATCAATTAAGATTTAGAATAATGAGACTTTCCAAGTTATAGGAGTTGATCATTTGTCAAAGATTTAGAATCTTAAAAATGAACGTGCAGAAGCTTTTGAGGCAAATGATGTGTAAAAGGCCCAGCTTAAGAGGTAGGTTGAAGTGGTTGATATTCTAGTTCATAATATAGAATTATTTTTGCCGTCTTAAACACAACATTTGAAATAGGACATATATATATATTTATAAACTTTATTTTACTTTTGAGTAAACAATGAATTTAATTACACATTTTCTGTGTTCCATTTCTTACATTGTCATTTTTTATTTCATGTCGTGCTAGCATCGGGTTGTCTTGCAACCATGTGCTTTTTCAATAAGTCTTTGTTGGGGTCTACTGAATTTGCATCATGATGAAAGGATGAGTTTTATAACTTAGATTTTCAGATGCTTTACACGATATCATATGAATTTGATAAGAGGGCTAGGTAAAAGATCAAAACCTTATGTTGGGCCTAGAAATTCCACTAACAAGATAAAAGAAAAGGACTATAGACTCAATGGTGCTTTTTTCTAACCTCAAACCATAGATACTCTCTTTCTTTCTTGTCTTTGAATTTTAACATCTCGATTTATCACATCTTCATGCTCTAAAGCAGAAAAGGGTTGTGTCGATGCTAATTTTATATTATAGTTTTTGTTATTTTGTATTTAAACACACGTATGGGCCCATTGATATCCAACAGTTTCTCCTTGGGTAGTAAAGTATTAGGCTAGCCAAATTATCCTGGGAGGTCTGCATTTAACTATTAGTATGATCCTTAGTTGCTTTGAATAGAAAGGGGAGGGGGAGAGGGAAAGAGATAATGGAAAAAAGACAAATAATCATCATATCCGTATGTCAGTCAAAGTACGGCGTTGCTTATTCTCACTAAATTGTTGTATGCATGATTTCAATCTTCACTCATTCTTACAGTAAGTGGAAACAAAGAAGACATCTGATTCTGCTGTTTGAAAAGCTAAGTGCTAACAATCTTTATGTATTTTGCTTGCGTGCAATTTGTTGTCAAATGAAGTAACCTCCTATCCAGCTGGTCTGGTGAAGTCAACAGGTGAAGGGGCTACAAGAAAGTTAGATACAGTTGCTAGGCGTCAGCATCTGAGAGGGAGCTAAAAGAGTTACGAGAATGGTACTTCCACTTGAGCCTCAATTATACAGAGGTCGAAGATCAGTTGAAGCAACTCGTGATGCAGCTTAAAGCTACTAGTAGTGGTCGAAAGAGGTGGTTTTCATGAATCAATCTATAGGATAAAATTTGGTCATATTCTTTTCTCTGGCTTTGGCCTTCAAACTGAGAATATCAGGAGCCTGGGCTGAGAAATTGGGGATTTTTAGGGGGTTATTAAAGGTTAATTTTAATATAAATATTACACATTTAAACCAATATTTCTACTGGTTGTGATTGTAGAAAAAATGACAATTATCCAAGTTATAAACCGACGAGAGCTACGGATCAATATTTCAATCAGTCTAATTGGTTAGACCGATGAACTAAATTAATTAGCTAGAAAGGAATTTTAATATTACATAAATAATTTTAATATTAAATAAACATTAATGTAGTAAATATTTAAAAAAGAATACACATTTAGTTAAATGATACGATCTTTAATAAAGATCTAATGGGTTAGAGATCTAAATCTCATTAAATAAAATATTAAAAGTTAAAATTAGGGTTTTTTGGTTTTTTCATGGTTTTTTATTGATTCTTTAAACTTTTAGTTTTATAATATATACCTAACTGGACTAAGCAACTGGTTTTCATTTAAGCAATTCAATTGCCTAATCCGATTTGGTTTTTTCAATAGTAAGCATAGCATAAGAAGTGTCTCTATTCATTTCGTGAAGTAATTGATAATAACAAAAATAAATTGTTGCCCATTTCTATCCATTTCATGAGGTAATTGATAATCACAAAAACGGAGAGGTCTTTCAAAGTGAAATAATCGATCATTGATAACCACAAAAATGAATTGGTGCTCATTTAAAGGGAAACAACTACTAATAACAAAAATAACCCATTTAAAGCTTTTAGAATGATAGGCCCAATTAAAATGATTTCCCACGTAAAGAACGGTCGTGGAGTTTGTCAGACATGCAAAAAAAAAAAATGAATGAATATTAATTAAATCTGATATTTATGAAATAAGAGTTTAGTATTTTTTAAATTTAAAATTTGAATTCCAATATCTTTAATCTTTTTAACATATGTTTTTTTATTCTAATCATTCACGTAATTGTAATTACTGAAAAAAATTAAACTATATATTATACAGCACATGTGTTATTAAATGGTAAATATTTATTTTAAAAGACTAATTAATGGCTTAGGTCTTAAATAGTCGACTTTTTTTAATAGTGTGATTATGTGATTTGGTTTCATTTGATTGAAATGGATGAATATTAATGGGACAACCCTTTCTTTACTTTCTCATGTGATCGTTTGTATATGTTTCACAAATTCCAATATATATTTGTTAGAAGAATTTTGTTAATTACTTTCTTAAAATCACCCTTTAAGATTACTTTATAAAATAATATCTGCAATTAATACAATGAAAATTATAAACAAAATTGTCAATTACTATATTTAAACAATATTATCATTATAAATAGTATATTAAAAAAACCTTATAAAGTACCTAAAAAGCACTTGTTAATAACATTCTTATTAAATATTCTCTTGAATAGCATTCACATGTCTCAAAAGTATTTGATTTAACTTTTTTCGTATAAAAATCCTTTAACCATATTTTTAATGGTCCTAGATGAGATGAAATTAAATAATTAAAAAAATGCTGTGCAGATAAGTGGAAATAACACAACGATATCACTTTAATTTTGATCATCGTAATGATAATTGATGAACTTGCTTCTCCAATTTATAACCAATGTTTTTGGTAAATATATGAATAAAAATGTTAATTTTTTTTCTTTTTTGAGAAATATAGAGTTGGATCTTAAATTATTACTTCAGTAAATTAAACAATAGAGTGGATTATTTTCATGCAAATTTTTATTTCTTCGACACAAATCTTAGTTATTGTACGAGTAAAAAATATATATAGAATAATGTGATTGATTTGCATGAATATAGTCATTATGCTAATTATTTAGTCAAACTACTTAATTATATTTTACATTGATCCTACTAAAATTCATTCTTTTTTGGGGTTATAAAACAGTAGTCCTTATTTTCTAAATTCCACTATTTCCATAGGGCATATTTTTCGTAGGATTTTTCTTACATTGCTAATGAATATAAGTCCTTTTTTATTATTAAGTCCAGCGACATCAATTCAATCGAGAAATAACTAAAAAGTTAAATTAATATTATAGATATTTTATAAAATTAAGGATGTTTAAGTTTTTTAATTTTAACAAATAATTATTAAAAGAATTATTTTTTAAATATATCTTTTAATTTTAAAAAAATAACAACTCACTTAAAACAAACTACCTCTTCATTTTTTGAACTTATTATTTTTCAAACAAAATAATTTAAATTTTTTTTGCACTTAGATGAGTGAGTGTCATAATAATAATAATAATAATAATAATAATGCAACCTTTCCTGCCCACATTTTAGCAAAACTCCATTTATAGGGGAACACTAGTCGGTTCACCTAACTAAACAGACCAAAATTGATGCTAAATAGCTAAACCAACCAAAACAGCTAAGTGGTTCATTTGATTTGATATAATCAATATTAGTAAAATTTGATTACATAAATTGATTTAAATAAGTGTATTCAATTGGCTTCCAATTTTTATTTTTCAAATAAAATCAATTGAACAAATCAACATCTAATTAAAAAGTAAAAAAGTGACATATTCTTATTTATATTAATCATACCCAACTCAAATATCCTACCCAACCCATACCCATTTACCTAATTTCATAAATCTAATTCCATAAATCTAAAACAAAACTCAAATTGATATAACAGACCAAACCAATTAATTTTGATTTGATTATTTTAGTTTATTGTATAGAGTTCAACTAGTTCTTTTTCAAGACCAGTATCACTACTTTATTTTTAAATCAAAGCATAAAACTTTTAAAAAATTACAAAAAATAGCAAACAATTCATGAGCATAATTATGACTAGATTTATTTAAGGGTGGGAAAGCTCAACTTATCAAATGGCTTGGCTCAAAATGAGTCAAATTTGAGTATAATTTTTTATTCAACTCTGTTGAATTCAAATCACTATTTAATTAATAAAAATATTTTTATTTAAATTTAATTATAAAAAATAAAAATATTAATATAAAAATAAATTTTTAATATTTTAAAGTAGTATTTTAAATCTTAAGGATATTTGATCTAATTAATAAAGAGATCTAATGATACACGTACTAATAAAACTAGAGATGGGATTAGATTAAATCATTAGTGAATTTTATGGAGTACAACGAATAAAATGTCTACATGATACGTGGCTAAAAAATCTCGCAATTAAGTTTGTATAAAAAATGTCTGAAGCAATAAATAAGAGCCTAGCTATATGTACTACAGTAGAAGATAAAGGAAACTAAATACTAATGGGCCTTTAAAAAAGACCTTAGTCATATAACCATAGTCATAGCCTCCTCCATTATCCCAGACCATAAAGAAATTAAAGACTAAAACTGATGGGTCTCGAATTTTTCCATCCACCCATGTTGCCAATTTTTATATGTGATTACCTTCAACAACAGTAATCCCTAAAACCTTATATGTTATATGATAATTATTTTTATGTCATATTACAAAGAATATTTTATATTTTAATATTTATTCTAATTAATATGAGTACATAACTTTATTACAAGGTCATTTTTGCAAAAAATGAAATAAATCTTGCCACAGTGATTTAACTAATTTTGCTTACTGAAGTTATCAAACATTGTTTTATAAAATTACCAAGCACATTTAAAATTTAAAAGTATTTAACATAATTAATTAATTAATTAATTATTTTATTTTATTTTAAAAATATTTTTAATTATTATTATAATTGATATAGATTAATTTTAGTAGTATGTTACTTTAAAATTTAAGATTAACTCACTTGGTGAACTGTATAATGATTAATCATAGAAATTAATGTTCAAATCTTTTATTAAGCATAAATGTTTACATTTTACAAAATAATCAACAGCATATTTAGATATTCAAATTCGTTATTCGCATAAATAATACAAATTCAGATAATGAATATCTAATAATTTGTATCTGCATCTATACAAGTAATTATAATATCAATATCTGAATAAGCATCCATTGCCATCCCTAGACTTTGAAACTATTTATTAATAAAACGTATTTGTTAGTTAAGTTTCATTGTAAATCATAAAACTATTAGTATAAAAACAATTTTTTAATATTTTAAATTTAAATTAGGGGTTTGGATTTTCAAGCTGACCAGTTGAACTTGTGTAAAGGTATCCAAAAAATTTTAGATAACATCTTGATCGAACAATAAATAGTCTAATTCAAAACTATTACACAGTTTTTACTCAAAATTGTCAAAACTTAATGCTGATCATTTGTTAGAACGACGACCAACATTCTATTTTGCACTATTAACTTCCTTCCAAAAGGAAGTTAATTATTTATTTAAAAAATAAAAATAATTTTTAAGAAAAATGGTCATTTTTTACAAATAAAATGGGCTATATCTGGGAAAAAAAAAGCATGCCTTTTTTTATTTCCCCGTATTTTTGCATCTTCACCAAAGAACATAAGAATTCAAAATTTTTGCATCATTAATGTTTTTTCATGGCTTTTTTACACCAATATAGCTATTTTTATATTTATTTACCCAATTACTGATGTTTTGAAATTATTTATCAAAATACGCTCTTTTTAATTCCCTTTATGTAATTTAAAAGATAAAAAGATGTATACAAGCTGCGTTATATTAATTATTATTAATCTATAACATGTATTTCTCAATTTTTATAAATGAGGTTAGTTCAGTTAATAATCTCTATTAATATAAAAAGAATAGTTGAGTTGATGTCACGAGTTAACTAAATATCAGCTTAATCATTAAAATTATTTAAAAACATTTAAAAAATATCAACAATAATATAAATTTAAGGATATTTATGTTTTTTTAATTTAAAAAATTAATCCCTAATTATTTTCTCTTAAAGCATAACTTTTTTATTTATTTTTTCTGAACCACTCACCTCTTCTTCAAAACTCCCTTCTTAAGAGCTAACTAAATTTAAAAAAATTCACAATTATTTTACTTTTAAAATAAATGACTTTTTAAAAAAATACCTATATTTTTAGGCATTTATCTATTAATTTCTTATAAAAATATTTTTTAAAAAATGTCATCTTTTTGCCCAAATTGTGGTGTCCGAAATTCTAGTTTTAGTATTTAAAGTAATTAATTATTTTTTTAAAGTAGAGTTTTTATCATTACAAAAAACATGCAAAATGAGATATTAGTTATTTAATTTTTATTACTTTTGATTAATTTTCAATTAAAACTTCTTAATTTAAGTTTTTTAACTTCTTAATATAGTTTTTTTTGTGCATGAGTAAAATTTATACAAACTAAAATATTGGTTATTTAATTTTTAGTACTTAATTAATTTTCAGTTAGAACTCTTAATTTAGTATTTTTGTTTATAAAGCAATTTATGTAAAATGAAATATTGGTTATTTGATTTTTATTACCTTTAATTGACTTTGAGTTAAAACCTTTTAATTTAAATATTTTTGTCCTCAGCCTTCACTACATTCTGAAGCATGTTATGTTTCATTATTCAATAAATTTTGGGCAATTTGGTTACTGTTTGTATAAGTATATATGGTGGATAGGTAAGACCCAACCCTACAACCCATGGACCACTAATAGACATAATCGACTTTAAATCATGTTTGAATTTATATAATTTTGTTTTATGCCATAATCATACTGACACGTTTTTGGCACGACAAATTTTTAAAATGAATCAGATTGAATTTAAACCTTAAATATTGGAATTAAAATCTAGTTCACTTAATAAATAAGTCTATTTTTGTCTAGTTATATTTTCAGATTTAATATTTTGTTAATCATTCTAAATATTCGATGACTTTTGAATTTAAATTAATAACTCGATCCATGAATAAGATCAACCCCTTGTTCATGCTGGTGGCTCTAGTGGTAACAAAATAAACAAGGAAGACAGTGGAAAAGATGGTGTTGTTGAGAGTGAATACAAGGGCAAGTGGGAAATGTTTACTGAAAATTCCGGCGTATCGGCCATGCACGTGATCATACTTCCAAAGATTGACCAGGCTTTGATGTTCGACGCCACGGTTTGGAAGATATCAAAATTAAAGTTGCCGGGTCCGCCTTGCCGGATCATCGAGGGAACCAATGAGCAAGACTGCTTTTGCCATTCAGTTCTCCTGGACATCGAGACCGCTAAGATTAGGCCACTCAGGGTACATTTTCATCCCCTGCTCGTGCCCCCTTTTTTTTCATACATGAATGGTGCCTTTGAATTCATAGATTTAAATAAAAATCGTAATACGATATATTATGACCGCTATTTTATAATTTTAATTTTTTTTATTAATATTTTTGATGCGACCGAAAGTAATTGTAATTTAATTCTTATCTTTGATAAAGATTGCGAAAAACGAAGAAAAAATTTAATAATTTACTATATAATGGTACATGGATCGTAATTTTAATTTTTTTTATTATTGATACTTTTAGTTAATATTTATCATAATTAATAATGATAATATTTATTATGTATATTAATAATTACAATAAATATAATGTAACTAAAAATACATTTGCAATTACAATTTAAAGCTCCACATTTGATAAAGATAACTGAAAGAGCAGAAAATTTTTTCAATGGTTTATATAGACCTGGCAATGCCTTAGTTTGACTTTTTATGAAATTTCTTTATTTTTAAATGGATTGATCCAAAAATTACTTTTACTATTTATGATAATATTAAAATATTATTTTTATATTAATATTTATATATTTTTATAATTATATTTTTTAAACTTGCTTTAATTATAATTTTGAAATAGAGAAAAAACAGATGGCGTCAACAACCAATAATAATGATTTTAGAATTGAAGTGTCAATTAAGATTATTTTCTTATTTTCTTAAATAAAAACAAAATTATTTATTTTTTAAAGCAAATTATTGTGCATTGAACTTCAAACAAATGCATAGAATACTAAAATTAAAATATTTTTATTCAATGTCAAATAGTATTCGATAACAAATCTTGAATTTTAAATAAAATTAATTAAATAATTATATAATCTGGGAATTCTCACAGTATCGGCTTCTCACTTAGACAACAATTGTCATCAAATCTGCTACAAAGTTTAGAATTAGTGTTCATATATTGAAAAGATTAAAAATGATTTCTAAATCATTTAAAACGCCAATGCTGTAAAGCGTCATATGTTCAATTTTTTTATTCCATTTGAATTTACATATAAACAAAAGTACAAAATATAAATCTAAAAACAAAGAGAAAATGATATGCTAGTGCTAGAAAACATACAGACAATATTGGTAATCATTGAGGATTGAGTGGCCATCTATTGATAATAGTAAGTAAAGGCAGAGTAGTTAAAGATATTTAATTTATTTGACCATAAAAAGAAAAGAAATATTTGTGATATGAATTTTGAAATAATTTTTTTATTGACTATTAATTGAAATTTTTTATGTCCATAATTATTGATTATTGTTTCCTATTTGGACTTGATTTATTTTCAAAGTTTGACTTTAAGTCGCACCAAATTAATCTTATAAAATTAATTTAGAGAGATTTATGGCGTTAAAGATAAATAGAATTAATATGGTCATAATCAAATCAAATTAAGAATTTATGAAAAGAAAATGAATCTCTTATCATAAGTCAATTAAAAATATAAAATGCATGTCAATTAAGAATGTAAAAAAATAAATATAATTTATTTTATGAAATACAATAAAATTTAAATTAAATAAAATGAAAATAAGTAAAGGTAAGCACGTGCAATTTTTTAAGATTATCCACATATCAATAACTAGACTATCCACATTAGATAATTATCTTATTTGCCGAGAACTTTGGTTAATATAAGATAAGATATAACAAAGGTTTTTATTTTTAAATATTTATAAAAGATATATAAATATTATATAATATGTATTAAACTAAATCAAAATCATTAATGTTTTGTTTTTTAAATATTTATATAAGATATATACATATTATATAATATATATTAAACCAAGTCAAAATCATTAATTACAAGAATATTGAATATTTTAAAAAGAATAAATATAATTAATTTTATTAACTCGAAGAAGTTTATTTATTGTAATTTGGAAAAATATAAAAGGTACGTCAATTAAAATGTAAAAGAAAAAATATAACTTATCAAGAAATATTTTAAAATTTAAATGAAAATTAAATGCTAGACACATGGCATTTTTTTGAAGCCTATCCACATATCTATACACAGGATTTTTTTTCTTTTTTTTGCCAAAAATTTTGGCCTTTATATATTTACTAGTTTCAAACTCATGCTATGCATGGGATGTAATTCAATAAAAGCATTTAGTTTATAAGAAAAAAAAAAAGAATTAGCATAATGTCGTTTACTAATATTTTATAGTCATTTTTAATTTTTTTTAATATGAAGTAACAACAAATTTTATAATATTTTGAAGATTTTTGCTTGTTTAAATTATTTAAATTATGTGTGTGTGTATATATATATGATTATTAAAAAAATGATATAATTGAACTCTGAAAACAAAAAACAAAAAAACAATAAAATCAGATTAATTTATTAAAAATATTTAAAGAAAGATAATTAAACATTGGTAAAAATATATTTGGAGAAAGGTAGAAACATTGATAAATAATATAAAATAAAATAATGTATATAAAATGCTTTCAATGTAAACATTTAAAAATAAAATTAATTTATGAATATGAGCTTATATTTGTTATGTGATATACATGAAATAATTAACCACTATATTTAGAAAACCAAGTGTATCTATTTTTATTTTTACCTTTTTTATCTTGATATAGTTTTCAAGTATATGTTTTTTAATGCTCTTTTGTTGCTTCTCCTTTAATGTTTATAAAATTAAAATGCCTTCCCATATTTCTAGTGAATTTTTCTTTAATTTTTTTATTATTTTTGATTCTTATGTTTAAATTACTTTTCAACACAATGTTGAAAGGAGCTCTCTCAATTCTATTCTCTTCGTAGTAGAATAGTTTTACGAAGAAAATAGATTAATTTATGGTGTTATTGAAGGTTAAGTAGTCGAATTAAATAGCTTTTTGAAAAGTATGATTTAATTTTATTCGTAAAAGTAATTTTTGATATAATTATATAAATTTTTATTTTTGAAAGTATGCTTTATTTTTATTTGTAAAAGTTCATTCGTCTTGACTACAGTTAATTATACATAATATTTATTTTGATTTTTGAGATAATTTATCTTAAAATCATAAAATTTAGTTTGATTGTATTAGTATTTTTGGTTGAAATATTAGGATGTTGCCAATTTTTATTATTAAATATAAATTATTTAGTAATGGTCGAAGCGATTTTTGTTGTAATTAAGTTAATTTTTTGTTCACTTGATGATTACAGGGAAAAAGTTGAATTTAAGTTTGAAGCTATTAAATCATTTAATATTTCGCAGGTATGGCATTTTTTTTTTTGTAGACGTTCAGGTGAGTACGCGAGCCAATTTTCATCTCATTGAGACCAAGATAAGACAACTCGAGGAACCTAAGGTATGTGCGGGTCATATGGGCACTTAAACACTGTCACAAGGCTTTTACGTTACCAAAATTTTGAATTTCTATGTGTAGTATCGATACATGAGGGTTTGGTATCGATACCTAAGGTGTGGTTTCGATACCTAGCATGATTGTATTGATACAAGTCTTGGCAGCAGCTAAAGTTGTGATTTTTTGCAAAATATATCGATACACAAGCATGAGTATCGATACAAGTCCATGGAGTATTGATACAGGGCTCTAAAGTCTTGAGAATTTAAATAATTTTTGTTCTTAGTATCGATAGACACCTTTTTGCATCGATACTCAAGAAAAAAATTACCATGTGTATCGATACAACATGCTTTGTATCGATATAGTAAGGCATTTTGCCTTGCTCAGACCATTTTTCAACCTTCCAAAATCTGATTCAAACTTGTTTTGAGCACCAAGAAACCATCATAAAGCATTACAAACCTTGGCTTTGGGCCAATGACCGGATTTTAATAAGTTTAGGGCCCAAGCAACTAATACCAAAGGTTACTTTCATAAAAGATATGGTGGTAAAGAGGGTAGTAGGCATATCAGCATTTAAGAAGCTATTACAGCCTTTCTGATTTCTTTCTCAGCATGACAGAGCCAATGAGAAGAAAACCAGTTAAGCATGGTAGCTGGAGATGTTCCCTGGTTAAAAAAATGCCCTTGCCTTTTCTCCTAAAGGCATTGGCTGAGCATTAGATTAAAAAGAGGCTGAAACAAAGAAAAAAAACTCTCTTAGTCATCAGAAAAAAAAGCCTCCCACTAAAAATCCCAGAGCCATTCCAAAAAAAAAGTCTCCAGCCATTCTCAGCCCCAAAAGCATTTCCAGAAACATTTTTTCATTGACCTTCATGCTCCATTCCCATAGCTACCCTAAACCACCATTGGAAAACCTTCAAGAACCCAACTTTCCACACATTTTGATCCTTAAAAAGCCTCACCATCAACCAT
>JBBYHL010383422.1:0-21588 GCA_038381835.1 Adansonia madagascariensis
TTGTCTTCCTGAATTTTGTCTTAAGACATTCGAATGCCTCCGTATCACCCTGATCAGACTCGAGAACATGCTTTAACCTCCCATTGGCTCATATCAAGGCGCAAACATATTTTACATCTTCACCATCCTCATTCACAATAAATCTTTTTGCCAAAAATCATCGAATGCTCACCCATTTTTTAAATCATGAATTTTTGTCATCCACGGGGATACTCCAACCCCAACCTTCCGAGGGGATACTCCAACCCCGTTTTTCAAAATTGTCAAGATTAAAAGAAACTTCTTTTGTCAAAATTATTTGTCATCCATGAGGATACTCCAACCCTGCCTTTTCGAAGGGATACTCCAACCCTATCTTTTAATTATAATTAATTTTTTTCTTTTCCCGGAGCCCCATGAATATGTCAAATAAACCTTGTTTAATCAAGAAACTCAAATGCGTCTAAAAAATTATCAATTCGGTTATTCCCAAATAATTGATGCCAATTGCGAGATAAATTCTAATAGTCCATCCATTTTCTTTATCATTGCATTGAATGATCCGTATTATGTTATTTCATTTATTGCCTTACTAACATGATTTCTTTGTGATGATTATTTGCATTCATGTTTTCCAATCATTTCAAGTAAAACTAAAGGTAATATTCCACGTGGGTATCTCTTCAGTGCCTAGAGTGGAGTATTCCATTTTTCAAAGTAAAATCCAGAGTTCATTTTATTAAAAATCTCTATATTCCCCATCTCTCCAAGGCGTATATGAGATTAAATCTTTTCAGTGCCTAGAGTGGAGTATTCCATTTTTCAAAGTAAAATCCAGAGTTCATTTTATTGAAAATCTCTATATTCCCTATCTCTCTAGGGCGTATATGAGATTAAATCTTTTTTCATTAAAACCTGGATTTGTATTTCTATAAGATTCATGCATTAAAAGAGGGCTATATCGAAATCGTGGCAAGTTAAGATCAAAAAAATTGAAACTAAAAAAGACATAGCTAGTATAGTATCAATTTCGAGCGTCGCGAAGAGGTTCGTACCTCATCATGCATAACCTACTCCCAAACCCAAACGACGAATCTTTGCATTACATAGACCACGGGATCGATGTTTTGAGTTTCGTAACTCAAAACATAGGTTTCAATAGGCATCTGATCATGCCTAACCCGAAATGATCGGTGGCGACTCCAAGCGTTGGCCATTTCATGATGGTCATCTGCGACCAATAAGATGAGTGATTCATCTTATGGTCCCCCTTCACTGTATCACAAGTCAAGAATCCATACTTTCTCATTCTCATCATGTTGCAAAGGAAAAGTCTCGGTCAAGATCATGCACCAAACCATTTCTTGCTTCTATAAGCCACAACTTAAAAAAACCATTTTAAGCTAACCAAAAAATTGACCCATGCATTCTATCAGAATCCTATGGAAACCAGAGACATCAACCTAATCAGTCGAATAGTCTCTAAATTTTTGACAATGCCTTCCAATGGTCAGGAAAATGATTGAGCCTCCCGAATCAAGAAACGCAACAATCTAAATTCTTAGGAATAGATTTTTGGTCATATCCCTAGTGGAGCTGGGACAACCTAAAATCCCCAGTGGGATTAGGAAAATTCCTGTCCATAGTTGCAACAAAGATGAATTGCCATCCCTGTGAGAGACTGAATGATGTACAAGAAAAACTACGACTATCTTTCGTATTAGACTTCACATCATGCAATCATGGTAGTATTCCATATCATGCATTCACATTACCATCACACATCATGACTTTTGCATTGTTACTTCAAGCCAGGTTCACCAAACCTCCAAGGATTCCCTAGTAAGATCTCTAAGCTTTGTAAACCCAACATTATTCAGGAGGTACCTATCAAGAAACCTTCTTAAGCCCACAAGTCAGGGGCACTTTTCCAAAAGGCCATAAGTTAGTGGTACCCCTTTAAAGCCCACAAGTCAGTGGCACCGTTTTTAAAGCCCACAAGTCAGTGGCACCCTTTTCAAAGCCCATAAGTCAGGGGCACCCTTTTCAAAGCCCACAAGTCAGTGGCACTCCTTCAAAGCCTACAAGTCAGTGGCATAATTTCAAAAGCTCGCACAAATTGGTGGTACTCGAGTTAAAGCCCACATGAGCTGGTGGCACCTAAGTCTAAGTTAAAGCCCACACAAGTTGTCGACACCCGAGTTAATGGCAGCACTCGAGTTAAAGCCTACACAAACTGGTGGCACCTAGTCTAAGTCAAAGCCTACACAAGCTGGTGGCACCTACTCTAAATCAAAGCCCACACAAGTTGGCGACACTCAAATCAAAGCCCACATAAGCTAGTGGCACCCAAGTTTAAGTCAAAGTCTGCACAAGTTGGCGCCACCCACATAAAAAATCCATGATACTCTGTACCTGCCTAAGGGGGTCAAACCTTAGAAAACCTAACACCCTGTTCTGGGGAGCGTTATTCCACTAGGAACAAAATAGTGTCTATTCATCTTTCCCTTATTCTTGATTCTCAGCAATGGTCAAAGAGGGGCAACAATAGACATCGTATTTTATCCAGGCTAATTTTTAGCAATTTAAGGCATGGACGTAAGAGAGGGCAATGATCAAAAACTCAGTTTTAACTCATTTTTTGCATCCAAAAAAAAGATTAAAACCTATATTAGATTACAAATTTGGACTTTTAAATTAATCAAAACATTTTTTGAAGTCTAAAGTAGATAAGGTTAATGTCACATGATCACCCTACTCCTCCTTAGTTTGCTGACCAAGATCACCATCAGCCACCCTGTTTACTGAAAAATCATTTCAGCATTTAAACTAGCTACCCTTGTCCATCACATTGGTAGCAAGTTACTCCCTTAGCCACTTTATAGCCACCAAGCTGACATCACTTTATCCCCCTTAAGAACTAACCGAAAACACCTTTAATTTAGCTCCAAAATGCTGGTATAAATAGACCACTTATATCTCAGCTAAAGGAGGTTAGATTCCAGCTTGTTTTAGCTTCCAAAACATATTCCTATACCAAGTAAACCGAATCTCGTAGCTCTTTACTCACCATCTAAAAACAACCCCAAAACACTTATTCCTAACCATTACACATTCTAAAAATCACCCTCATCCATGCCAAAACCAAAACCTCATTGTTTCTCTCTTTTTCTTGCTTATTAACAACAAGGAAAAGAGGAAAATCCAAGCCATCTCTGCTGCTTCAACTATTTGGCCAAAATTGAAGTTTTGTTGGTATAACTTCTCACTTTATCACTTTTATTTTTTGTTTTCTAGTATCTTCATTATTTTTGTGAGCTCTCCATACTTCCATCACCTTCTTAGGATTTTCATTCATTATTATGGCCTTTGGTTGTGGTAGTTTAGGATTTGGATGCCTTAATGCCCCTTTGATTTGTAAAATGCCTTATTTCATCCTCATTATTTTGATAGCTCTTGCTTATACATTTTATGCCATATCCGTGCATCTTGTTATGATTAATCCGTGTATAAATCATTAGCCTAATATATTTCAAGCATATTTATACATTAGCTTGCATCTTATCATGAATCATTGTCATTTTTAGCTTCCATAACATTTTCTTGTTAAAGTGCATAACACTTTTTTTTTGTCTAGGCCATTGGTAAAGTTAGCATCCTTATTCATGTTTTATGCCATCCCCTTGTATGTTTATTGTCTTCTCCTTGTCTAAATGCATGTTTGATGGCTATCAAAAACTGGTTTTCAAAACCTCCTGAGGCCAAGCATGTTAGCCTCAACCAATAAGGATTAGCATGAAGTTAGCATTTTCCTTAAAGTTAGCAAAATATCTCGAGGAAAATTAAGTTTTCCAGATCTTGAATCTTGGTTAAACGAGCTCAAATCTTCTAATTTTGCAACAAAAATGGCCTTACACTTGTTCCCAAAATGTTCGTGCCTTGTTTTTAAGTCGAAACCTTGAATGGTATGATCATGGGCTATTTCATCATCCCAAAATACTTTAAGGCTGTGCAAATGGGTTCATGATGACTCTTTCCCTTTAGTCATGGATGTTCGAATGTCGATGACTCGAGTTTGGACCCGTAAACATAAAGAAAATAAGAAATATCCTCTACTTTACTTTGTCTTCTGCTGCAGCAGCACTATTACAAATTGAAAAATCACTTTAAAATCCCAAATGATTTTTCATGAATTTTATAATATTTTTCTCTAAAAATGTGTCAAAATACCTTTAAAATGAGGTCTTGTTCATTCCCGAAACGGTCCGGATGAAAGCATTATGATTTTTCAAACCTAGACTATCCAGAATCCCTAGAGTGAATAAAGTGCATTTTGGTTTTGCCCTTTAAGCCCACCAAATGGTTTTTCCAAATCCATCAAGCATTTTTCCTAAAATATTCATGAAATTCTCTTTCTGGAAAGATATTATTTGCAATTTTTTTATACCAAATGAGTCCAGAATGATTTTTCAAATTTTGGCACACCTTGTCCCTTATATGCTTTGCTAGTAGCGAAATTAATCCAAACTTGAAAATTTATTCCCTTGGAAAGTGACTTTTTAGGATATTGGGAATATTTATAGGTTGACCCTCATCGAGTTACCATTCTAATGGTATCTTGTCCACCCTCTAGAGCCTTCAAACCAATTTAGAATAAATTCATGAAGCAAGATAGCGCGATGCTACCCTCTATTTTTTGGTTATGGTCAAAATTGAGTTGTTTTCATGAATTTTGTCTCGAGACATTCGAATGTCTCCATATTACCTCGATCAAACTCGAAAACATGCTTTGACCTCCCATAGACTCTCTCACAAACATATTTTACATCTTTACCATCCTCATTCCTAATAATTCCTTTTGCCAAAAGTTGTCAAAATGCTCACACATTTCCTAAATCATAAAGTTTTGTCAACTTAAGTTTTCCAACTCAACTTCACTAAAAAGTGTCAGACGTTCGAGGATACTCCAACCCCAACCTTTCGAGGAGACACTTCAACCCTATTTTTTAAAATTGTCAAGATTAAAAAATCTACCTTTATCAAAATGATTTGTCATCCATAGGGATATTCCAACCCTGACCTTTCGACGGGATACTCTAACCCTGCTTTTCAAAATTGTCAAGATTTAAAAATACTCTTTTGTTAAAATTATTTGTAATCCATGGGGATACTTCAACCCCATCTTTTTGAGGGTCACTTTAACCTTATATTTGAACTATAATTAAAATTTTCTCCTTCAAAGACTTCCATGAATAGTCAAACAAACCTTGTTTAATCAAGAAACCCAGGCACATCTCGAAAATTGTTGATTCAATTATTTCCAGATAGTCAATGCCAATTGCAAGATAAATTCTAATAGTCCATCCCTTTCTTTACTTTTGTATGGTCTATGTTATGTTAGTTCATTTATTGCCTTACTAACATGATTTCTTTGTGGTGATTATTTGTATTCATGTCTTCCAATCAATTCAAGTAAAACTGAGGCTAATATCCCACATAAGTATCTTTGCAATGCCCAAAGTGTAATATTCCTTTTTCAAAGTAAAAACCAGAGGTCATTTTTACTAAAAATCTCTATATTCCTTATCTCTTCGAGGTATATATGAGATTAAATCTTTTTCATCAAAACCTAGATTTGTATTTCTATAAGATTCATGCATTAAAAAGGGTTATATCAAAATAATGATGAGTTAAGATCGAAAGAATTAAAATTAAGATAAGACATATCTAGTAAGGTACTAATTTTGGGCATTGTGAAGAGGTTCGTACGTCATCGTGCGTAACCAACTCTCAAACCCAAACGATGAATCTTTGTATTATGTAGACCATGGGATTGATGTTTTGAGTTTTGAAACTCAAAACATAGATTTCAATAGGCATCCGGTCATGCCTAGCCCAAAATGATCGATGGTAACTCCAAGCGTTGGCCATTTCATGATGGTCATCCGAGACCAATAAGATGAACGATTCATCTTATGGTCCCCTTCACTTTATCGCAAGTCGAGAATCAGTACTTTCTCATTTTCATCACATCGCGAAGGAAAAATCTTGATCAAAAAGACATTTCCACGCCAAAAAAACATTTTAAGTTGTATGCACCCATAGATTTATGAGGATCCACCCTATGGGCACGTTGCGACAATCATCAAAAGAAAAGAGATTATTACAAAAATCAAAGTTTGTCCTATTTGAGGGACAAGCTTTGATTCCAAGGAAAATGGTCGAATGAAAAGCTTTTCTTGCCAAATTAAAGCATCCAAACTATGTATCCCAATGTAAAGAATGTGTTTATCATTCCCAATCACAAAATGAATGGAGACTATTACAATAATCCAACCTTGATTTTAAGGAAAATGGAGAAAAGAAAACATTTTCTTTCCAAATGAAAACATCAAAATCGTGTATCCAAATGAGAAGAATGTGTTCATAGTGCCCAATAACCAAATGAATGAAGAATATTACAATAATCCATGTTTGTCTCACTTGATGGATGAACTTTGATTCTAAGGAAAAAAATGGAAAGAAAAAGTTTTCTTTCAAAATTAAAGCATCAAAACTGTGTATCCTAGTGAGTAGAGGCTTTTTATAGTGCCCAATCATAAAAAGAATTGAGATTGTTATAAGAATCCAAGTTTGTCCTATGAATGATGAACTTTGATTCCAAAGAAAATGGTATAATGAAAAGCTTCTCTAGCCACATCAAAGCCTTAAAACCATGTATACCAATGAAGAGAATATGTTTATGATGCCCAATCACCAAAAGAATGGAGATTATTATGAGAATATAGGTTTGTCCCATTAAGGGATAAGCTTTGATTCTAAGGAAAATGGTGGAATGAAAAGCTTCTCTTGCTAAATCAAAACATCAAAATCGTGTATCCTAGTGAGCAAACCATGTTTATAGTTCCCAATCACAAAAAGAATGGAGATTATTATGAGAATCCAAGTTTGTCTCATGATGGACGAACTATGATTCTAAGGAAATGGTGCAATGAAAAGCTTCTCGTGCCATATCAAAGAATTAAAACCACGTATACCAATAAGGAGAATGTGCTTATGGTGCCCAATCACCAAAAGAATGGAGATTATTCCCAGAACCTAAGTTTGTCCCATTTTAGGGACAAGCTTTGATTCTAAGAAAAATGGTGGAATGAAAAGCTTATCTTGCCAAATCAAAGCATCAAAATTATGTATCCCAATAAAGATAATGTGTTTATCATGCCTAATCATAAAATGAATGTAGAGTATTACGATAATCCAAGTTGGTCCCGTTTGAAGGACAAACCTTGATTCTAAGGAAAATAGTGGAAAGAAAACCTTTTCTTTCTAAACTAAAGCATTAAAACTGTGTACCCAAATGAGGAGAATGTGTTTATGGTCCCAATCACCAAATGAATGGAGATTATTATGATAATCCATGTTTGTCGTACTTGACGGATGAACTTTGATTATAAGGAAAAAGGTGGAAAGAAAAGCTTTTCTTTCAAAACCAAAGCATCAAAACTGTGTATCCTAGTGAGTAAAATGTGTTTATAGTGCCCAATCACAAAAAGAAATAAGATTATTATGAGAATCCTAGTTTGTCTCATGATGGACAAACTTTGATTCTAAAGAAAATTGTGGAATGAAAAGCTTCTCTTGCCATGTGCAAGCATTAAAACCATTAATACCAATGATGGGAATGTGTTTATGTGCTCAATCTCAAAAAAAATGGAGATTATTATGAGAACCTAAGTTTGTCCCATTTAAGGGATGAGCTTTGATTCTAAGAAAATGGTGGAATGAAAAGCTTTTCTTGCAAAATCAAGGCATCAAAATTATGTATGCTAGTGAGTAGGATGTGTTTATAGTCCGAATGACAAAAAGAATAAAGATTATTATTAGAATATAGGTTTGTCTCATGATGGATGAACTTTGATTCTAAGAAAAATAGTACAATGAAAAGTTTATCTTGCCAGGTCAAAAGCATTAAAACCACATATACAAATAAGGAGAATGTGCTTATGGTGCTCAATCATCGAAAGAATGAAGATTATTTCAAGAATCTAACTTTGTCGTATTTGAGGGATGAGCTTTAATTCTAAGCAAAATGGTAGAATAAAAAGCTTCTCTTGCCAAATCATTGCATCAAAATCGTGTATCCCAATGAAAAGAATGTGTTTATCATGCCCAATCATAAAATGAATGGAGACTATTACAATTATCCAAGTTTGTCCCCTTTGAGGGATGAACCTTGATTCTAAGAAAAATGGTGGATAGAAAACCTTTTCTTTCCAAACCAAAGCATCAAAACCGTATATCCAAATGAGGATAATGTGTTTATGGTGCCCTATCACGAAATAAATAGAGATTATTATAATAATCCATGTTTGTCTCACTTGATGGATGAACTTTAATTGTAGGGAAAAAGGTGGAAAGAAAAGCTTTTCTTTCAAAACTAAAGCATCAAAACCATGTATCCTAGTGAGTAGAACATGTTTATGGTGCCCAATCACAAAAAGAACGGAGATTATTATGAGAATCCAAGTTTGTCCCATGATGGTCAAACTTTGATTCTAAAGAAAATGGTGCAATGAAAAGCTTTTCTTTCCTAGTCAAAATATTAAAACCATGTATACCAATGAGGAGAATACGTTTATGGTGCCCAATCACTGAAAGAGTAGAGATTATTACGAGAATCTAAGCTATCCCGTTCGAGGGACGAGCTTTGATTCTAAGGAAAATGGTGGAATAAAAAGCTTCTCTTGCCAAATTAAAGCATCAAAACTGTGTATCCCATTGAAGAGAATGTGTTTATCATGCCCAATCACAAAATGAATAAAGACTATTATGATAATCTAAGTTGTCCTGTTTAAGGAACAAACCTTGATTCTAAGGAAAATGGTGGAAAAAAATGCTTTTCCTTCCAAACCAAAGCATCAAAATCGTGTATCCAATTGAGGAGAATGTGTTTACAGTGCCCAATCACCAAATAAATAGAGATTATTATGATAGTCCAGGTTTGTCTGACTTGATGGATAAACTTTGATTGTGAGGAAAAAGGTGGAAAGAAAAGCTTCTCTTTCAAAACCAAAGAGTCAAAACCACGTATCCTAGAGAGTAGAACGTGTTTATAGTGCCCAATCACATAAAAATTGAAGATTAGTATGAGAATCCAAGTTTGTCCCATGATGGATGAACTTTGATTCCAAAGAAAATGGTGCAATGAAAAGATTCTCTGGCCTACTCAAAGCACTAAAACCATGTATACCAATTAGGAGAATGTATTTATGGTGCCAAATCACCGAAAGAATAAAGATTACTATAAGAATCTAGGTTCATCCCATTTGAGGGACGAGCTTTGATTCTATGAAAAATGGTGCAATGAAAAGCTTCTCTTGCCAAATCAAAGCATCAAAACTATGTATTCAAATGAAGAGAATATGTTTCTCATGCCCAATCACAAAATGAATAGAGACTATTACCGTAATCTAAGTTTATCCTGTTTGAGAGATGAACATTGACTCTAAGGAAAATGGTGGAAAGAAAAGCTTTTCTTTCCAAACCAAAGCATTAAAACCGTGTATCCAAATGAGATAAATGTGTTTATGCTGCCCAATCACCAAATGAATGGAGATTATTATGATAATCCATGTTTGTCTCACTTAATAGATGAACTTTGATTCTAAGAAAAAAGATGGAAAGAAAAGTTTTTCTTTCAAAACCAAAGCTTTAAAGCCGTGTATCCAAGTGAGTAGAACGTGTTTATAGTGCCCAATCACAAAAAGAATGTATATTATTATGAGAATCCATGTTTGTCCCATGATGGATGAACTTTGATTCTAAAGAAAATGGTGCAATGAAAAGCTTCTTTTACATAGTCAAAGCATTAAAACCGTGCATACCAATGAGGAGAATGTATTTATAGTGCCAAGTCATCGAAGGAATGGAGATTATTACGAGAATCTAAGTTTGTGCCAGTTGAGGGACGAGCTTTGATTTGAAGGAAAATGGTGGAATGAAAAGTTTCTCTTGCCAAATCAAAGTAGCAAAACCATGTATCCTAGTGAGTAGAATGTTTTTATTCTGCCCAATTGCAAAAAAAATTCAGATTACCATGAGAATCCAAGTTTGTCCCATCAAGGATGAACTTTGATTCTAAAGAAAATGGTGTAATCAAAAGCTTCTCTTGCCACGTCAAAGCATTAAAACCATGTACACCAATAAGGAGAATGTGTTTATGATGCCTAATCATTGAAAGAGTGGAGATTATTATGAGAATCTAAGTTTGTTCCATTTAGGGGATGAGCATTGATTCTACAAAAAATGGTGGAATGAAAAGCTTTTCTTGCCAAATCAAAGCATCAAAACTGTGTATCCTAATAAAGAAATGCGTTTATCACAGCCTATCATAAAATGAATGGAGACTATTATGATTATCCAAATTTATCCTATTTAAGGGATGAACCTTGATTCTAAGGAAAATGGTGGAAAGAAAAGCTTTTTTTTCCAAACCAAAGCTTCAAAACCGTGCACCCAAATAAGGAGAATATGTTTATAGTGGCCAATCTCCAAATGAATGGAGATTATTATGATAATCCAAGTTTGTCTCACTTGATGGATGAACTTTGATTCTAAGGAAAAGGTGAAAAGAAAAGTTTTTCTTTTAAAACCAAAGCATTAAAATCGTGTATCCTAGAGAGTAGAACGTGGTTATAGTACCCAATAACAAAAAGAATGGAGATTATTATAAGAATTCAAGTTTGTCCCATGATAGACGAACTTTGATTCTAAAGAAAATGGTGCAATGAAATGCTTCTTTTGCCCAATAAACACATTAAAACCATGTATACCAATGAGGAGAATGTGTTTATAGTGCCTAATCATTGAAAGATTATTACGAGAATCTAAGTTTACCCTATTTAAGGGTCGAGCTTCGATTCTAAGGAAAATAGTAGAATGAAAAGCTTCTCTTGCCAAATCAAAGCATCAAAACTGTATATCCCAATGAAGATAATGTGTTTATCATGCCGAATCACAAAATAAATAAAGACTATTACGATAATCTAAGTTTGTCCTGTTTGAGGGATAAACCTTGATTCTAAGGAAAATGGTGGAAAAAAAAGCTTTTCTTTCCAAACCAAAGCATCAAACCGTGTATCCAAACCAAAGCATCAAAACTATGTATCCAAATGAGGAGAATGTGTCTATAGTGCTCAATCACCAAATGAATAAAGATTATTATGATAATCCATGTTTGTCTCACTTGATGGATGAACTTTGATTCTAAGGAAAAAGGTGGAAAGAAAAGCTTTTCTTTCAAAACTAAAGCATCAAAACGGTGTATCCTAGTGAGTAGAACATGCTTATAGTGCCCAATCCCAAAAAAAATGTATATTATTATGAGAATCCAAGTTTATCCCATGATGGACGAACTTTAATTCTAAAGAAACTGGTACAATGAAAAGCTTCTTTTGCCTAGTCAAAGCATTAAAACCATGTATACCAATGATGAGAATGTATTTGTGGTGCCAAATCATTGAAAGAATGGAGATTATTACGAGAATCTAAGTTTATGCCATTTGAGGGATGAGCTTTGATTCTAAGGAAATTGGTGGAATGAAAAGATTCTCTTGCCAAATCAAAGCATCAGAACCGTGTATCCTAGTGAGTAAAATGTTTTTATACTACCCAATCACAAATTAAGATTATTATGAGAATTTGAGTTTGTCCTATGAATGTCAAACTTTGATTCGAAAGAAAATAGAGTAAAGAAAAGCTTCTCCTACCATGTCAAAGCATTAAAACCATGTATACCAATAAGGAGAATGTGCTTATGGTGCCTGTCGTAATGTACCTCAGGGTGGATCCTCGCGGATGTATAAGTTTGTATGACTTAAAATATTTTCCTGACTTGGAAATGTCTTCTTGATTGAGGCTATTCTTTGGCAATGTGATGAGGACGAGAATGTATGGATTCTCGACTTGTGGTACAGTGAAAGAGACTGTAAGATGAATCGCTCATTTTATTGGTCTCAGAGGACCATCATAAAATGGCCAATGCTTGGAGTCACCATTGATCATTTAGGGCTAGGCATGATTGGATGCCTATTGAAACCTATGTTTTGAGTTATGAAACTCAAAACATCGATCACGTGGTCTACATAATGCAAAGATTCATCGTTTGGGTTGGGGAGTTGGTTACCACGATGAGGTACGAACCTCTTTGTGATGCCCAAAATTGGTACATTTCTAGCTATATCTTTCTGGATTTTGATTATTTCGATCTTAACTTGTCATTATTTTGATATAACCTCTGTTAATGCATAAATCTTATAGAAATAATCCAGGTTTTGATGAAAAAAATTTAATCTTATATATGCCCTTGAGAGATGGGGAATATAGAGATTTTTAATAAAGATGACCTCTGGATTTTACTTTGAAAATGGAATGTTCCACTTTGGGCTCTGGAGAGATACCCATGCAGAACATTACCTTTAATTTCATTTGGAAACATTTTGAAAACATGAATGCAAATAATCATCACAAAGAAATCATGTCAGTAAGATAATAAATGAAATAACATAACATGGATCATTCAACGCAATGATAAAAAAACTGGGTGGACTATGGGAATTTATCTCGCTGTTGGCATCGATTATCTGGGAATAACCGAATTGATCATTTTCGAGATGCATCTGGATTTCTTGATTAAACGAGATTTATTTGACGTATTTATAGAAGTCCAGGAAGGAGAAAAAAAATTAATTTGTAGTTGAAAGATAAGGTTGGAGTATCTCCTCAGAAGGATAGGGTTGGAGCATCCCCGTGAATGGAAAATAGATTTTTTTAACAAAGGAAGAATTTTAAATCTTGATTTAAATGGTTTTAATGCTTTGGTTTTGCTAGCAACGCTTTTCTTTCTACCATTTTCCTTAGAATCATCCCATAAATGGGATAAACCTAGATTATCATAATAATCTCCAATCTTTTGGTGATTGAGCATTGTACACATTCTCCTCATTGGGATACACGATATTGATGCCTTGGTGTTGCAAAAAAAGCTTTTCTTTCCACCATTGTTCTTAGAATCAAAGTTTGCTCGTCAAATAGGATGAAACTAGTAATAATCTCCATTTTTTGGTTATTGGGCACTATAAACACTTTTTCCTTTAGGGATACACCATTTTGAGGCTTTGATTTGGCAAAAGATGCTTTCCGTTCCACTATTTTCCTTAGAATCATAGTTCATCCTTCAATTGGGATAAACTTGGATTTTTACGATAATCTCTATTCTTTGGGTGACTAGGCACAATAAACACGTTTTACTCATTAGGTTACATGGTTTTCATGCTTTGGCTTCGTAGGAAAAGCTTTTTTCCCCCATTTTTCATAGAATCAAAGTTCACCCCTTAAATGGGATAAATTTGATTTATCGTAATAGTCTCCATTCATTTGGTGATTAGGCATAATAAGCACATTCTCCTTGTAGGTATACATGGTTTTGATGCTTTGACTTGTCAAGAGAAGCTTTGCATTCCATTATTTTCTTTAGAATTAAAGTTCATCCATCATGGGATAAACTTGGATACTTCTAATAATGTCCATTCTTTTAGAGATTGGGCACTATAAACATGTTATCCTCATTTGGATGCATGGCTTTGATGCTTTGGTTTTGTAGGAAAAGCTTTTCTTTCCACCATTTTCCTTGAAATCAAAGTTTAACTGTCAAACGGGGTAACTTGGATTATCATAATAGTCTCCATTCATTTGGTGATTGGGCACTATAAACACATTCTCCTCATTGGGATACATGATTTTGAACCTTTGATTTAGCGAAAAAAGTTTTTCATTCCACCATTTTCCTAAGAATCAAAGTTCGACTGTTAAATGGGATGAACTTGGATTCTCATAATAATATCCATTCTTTTAGGGATTAGGCACTATAAACACATTCTCCTCATTGGGATACATGGTTTTGATGCTTTGGTTTTCCAAGAAAAGCTTTTCTTTCTAGCATTTTCCTTAGAATCAAAGTTCATCCCTCAAATGGGAAAAACTTGGATTCTCATAATAATCTACAATCTTTTGCTAATTAGGCACTAAAAGCACATTCTCCTAGTTGGGACACATGGTTTTAATGCTTTAGTTTTGCAAGTAATGCTTTGGTTTTGCAAGCAATGCTTTTCTTTCCACCGTTTTCCTTAGAATCAAAGCTTGTCCCACAAATAGGATAAACCTGGATTGTCATAATAATCTCCAATCTTTTGGTGATTAAGCACTGTAAACATTCTCCTCATTGGGATACACAGTTTTCATACCTTGGTGTTGCAAGCATAGCTTTTCTTTCCACCATTGTCTTTAGAATCAAGTTCACTCATCAAATAGGGCAAACATTGATTATGGTAATAATCTCCATTCTTTTGGTTATTGGGCATTATAAACACTTTCTCCTCATAGGGATACACCATTTTGAGGCTTTGATTTGGCAAGAGATGATTTTCATTCCACCATTTTCCTTAGAATCAAAGTTTATTCCTCAAATGGAACAAACTTGGATTCTCATAATAATCTCCATTCTTTTGGTGATTGGACACTATAAACACATTCTACTCATTAGGTTATATGGTTTTCATGCATTGATTTTGTAGGAAAAGCTTTTTTCTCCCCCATTTTCCATAAAATCAAAGTTTACCCCTTAAATGAGGCAAATTTGATTTATCATAATAGACTCCATTCATTTGGTGAGTAGAAACAATAAAGACATTTTCCTCATTCGGATACACGGTTTTGATGTTTTGATTTGGTAAGAGAAGTTTTTCTTTCCATCATTTTACTAAGAATCAAGGTTCGACTGTCAAATGGGTTAAACTTGGATTTTCGTAATAATATCTATTTTTTTGGGGATTGAGTGCTATAAACACATTCTTCTCATTGGGATACATGGTTTTGATGCTTTGGTTTTCCAAGAAAAGCTTTTCTTTCTGTCATTTTTCACAGATTCAAAGTTCATCCCTCAAATGGGATAAACTTGGATTCTCGTAATAACCTTTAATCTTTTGCTTATTAGGACTATAAACATATTCTCCAAGCTGGGACACATGGTTTTAATGCTTTGGTTTTGAAAGAAATGCTTTTCTTTCCCCTATTTCCCTTAGAATCAAAATTTATCCCTCAAATGCGACAAACCTAGATTCTCATAATAATCTTCAATATTTTGGTGATTGGGCTCTGTAAACACATTCTCCTATCTAGGCATACAGTTTTGACACTTTGGATTTGCAAGAAGTGCTTTTCTTTCCACCATTTTCCTTAGAATCAAAGTTCATCCCTCATATGAGACAAACATGGATTCTCATAATAATCTCCCTTCTTTTGGCGATTGGGCACTATAAACACATTATTCTAATCGGTATACATGGTTTTGGTGCTTTGACTTGGCAAAAGAAGCTTTGTATTCCATCATTTTCTTTAAAATCAAAGTTCTTCCATCATGGGACAAACTGGGATTCTTGTAATAATTCCCATTCTTTCAAAGATTGAGGACTATAACCACGTTCTCTTCATTAGGTTGCCTGGTTTTGATGTTTTGATTTTGAAGGAAAAACATTTTTTTACCATTTTCCTTAGAATTAAAGTTTATCCCTTAAATAGGAGAAACTTGGATTATCATAATAGCTTCCATTCAATTGGTGATTGGGCACTATAAACATATTCTCCTTATTTGGATACACGATCTTGATGCTTTGATTTGGCAAGAGAAGATTTTCATTCCTCTACTTTCCTTAGAATTAAAGTTTGGCTGTCAAATGGGACAAACTTGGATTTTCATACTATTATCCATTCTTTTGGTGATTGGGCACTATAAATACATATCCTCATTAGGATACACGGTTCAGAGGCTTTAATTTTCCAAGAAAAGCTTTTCTCTCCACCATTTTCCTTAGGTTCAAAGTTTATCCCTAAAATGGGACAAACTTGGATTCTCATAACAATCTCCAATCTTTTGGTGCTTGGGCCCTATAAACACATTCTCCAAGCTGGGACTTATGGATTTAATGCTTTGGTTTTATAAGAAATGCTTTTCTTTCCACCATTTTCCTTAGAATCAAGGTTCTCCCTCAAATGGGACAAATATGGATTCCCATAACAATCTCTACTCTTTTGGGGATGGGACACTATAAACATATTCTCCTAGGTAGGACACATGGTTTTGACACTTTGGATTTGAAAGAAATGCTTTCCTTTCCACCATTTTCCATAGAATCAAAGTTTGTCCCTTATATGGGACAAACTTGGATTCTCATAATAATCTTTATTCTTTTGGTGATTGGGCACTAGAAACACATTCTCCTCATTAGTATACATGGTTTTGATGTTTTGACTTAACAAGAGAAGCTTTGCATTCCACCATTTTCTTTAGAATCAAAGTTTATCTGTCATGGGACAAACTTGATACTTGTAATAATCTCCACTATTTCAGACATTGGGCACTATAAACATGTTCTCCTCACTTGGTTGCATGGCTTTGATTCTTTGGTTTCGTAGCAAAAGCTTTCCTTTTCACTATTTTCCTTAGCATCAAAGTTCAACCCTTAAACGAGATAAACATAGACTGTCATAATAGTCTCCATTCATTTGATGATTAAGCACTATAAACACATTCTCCTTATTAGGATACACAATTTTGATGCTTTGATTTGGCAGGAGAAGTTATTCATTCCACCATTTTCTTGAGAATCAAATTTCTACTGTGAATTAGGATAAACTTGGATTCTCATAATAATATCCATTCTTTTGGGGATTGAGCATTATGAACACATTTTCCCTATTGTGATACAAGGTTTTGATGCTTTGGTTTTCCAAGAAAAGCTTTTCTTTCCAGCACTTTTCTTACATTCAATGTTTATCCCTCAAATAGGATAAATCTAAATTCTCATAATAATCTTCAATCTTTTGGCGATGGGCAATATCAACACATTTTCCTAGTTGGGACACATGATTTTAATGCTTTGGCTTTGCAAGAAATGCTTTTCCTTCCCTTATTTTCCTTAGAATTAAAGTTTGTCCCATAAATGGGACAAACCTAGATTGTCATAATAATCTCCAATCTTTTGGTGATTGAGCACCATCCACACATTCTCCTCACTGGGATACATGATTTTGATGCTTTGGTGTTGCAAGAAAAGCTTTTCTTTCCCCCATTTTCTTTAGAATCAAAGTTTATCCCTCAAAAGTGACAAACCTAAATTCTCATAATAATGTCTAATCTTTTGGTGATTGGGCTCTATAAACACATCCTCCCAGCTAGGATGCATAGTTGTGACACTTTGGACTTGTAAGAAATGCTTTTCTTTCCACCATTTTCCTTAGAATCAAAGTTCATCCCTTGTATGGGACAAATGTGGATTCTCATAATAATCTCTCTTCTTTTGGTGATTGAGCACTGTAAACACATTTTCCTTATCGGTATACATGATTTTAATGCTTTGACATGGAAAAAGAAGCTTCGCATTTCACCATTTTTTTTTAAATCAAAGTTCCTTTATCATGGGACAAACATGGATTCTTGTAATAATCTCCATTCTTTTGGAGATAGGGCATTATAGTCACATTTTCTTCATTAGGTTGCAAGGCTTTAATGCTTTGATTTTGCAAGAAAAGCTTTTTTTCACCATTTTTCTTAGAATTAAATTTTATCCCTTAAATGGGGGAAACTTGGATTATCGTAATAGTCTTCACTCATTTGGTGATTAGGCACTATAAACATATTCTCCTTATTTGGATACACGATTTTGATGCTTTGATTTAGCAAGAGGAGATTTTCATTCCTTCATTTTCCTTAGACTCAAAGTTTAGTTGTCAAATGGGACCAACTTGGATTCCTATACTAATATCCATTTTTTTGGGGATTGGGCACTATAAACACATCTTTTCATTGGGATACACAGTTTGGATGCTTTGGTTTTCTAAGAAAAGCTTTTCTTTCCACCATTTTCCTTAGATTCAAAGCTCATCCCTCAAGTGGGATAAACCTAGATTCTCATAATAATCTCTAATCTTTTGGTAATTATGCGCTATAACCATATTTTCCTAGCTGGGACATACAGTTTTGATGCTTTGGTTTTGCAAGAATTGCTTTTCTTTCCACCATTTTCCTTAGAATCAAAGTTTATCCTTCAAATAGGAAAAAGATGGATTCCCATAATAATCTTCACTCTTTTGGGATAGGGCATTATAAGCATATTCTCCTAGCTGGGACACATGGTTTGACACATTGGATTTGAAAAAAATGCTTTTCTTTCCACCATTTGCCTTAGAATCAAAGTTCATCCCTCATATGGGACAAATATGGATTCTCGTAATAATCTCTATTCTTTGGTTGATTGGGCGCCATAAACAAATTCTCCTCATTGATATACATGGTTTTGATGCTTTGACTTGGCAAGAGAAGCTTTGAATTCCACCATTTTCATTAGAATTGATGTTCATTCTTCATGGGACAAACTTGGATACTCATAATAATCTCCACTCTTTTTTAGATTGGGTATTATAAACATGTTCTCCTTATTTGGTTGCATGGTTTTGATTCTTTGGTTTTGTAGGAAAAGCTTTTCTTTCCACTATTTTCCTTAGAATCAAAGTTCAACCCTCAAACAGGGCAAACTTGGATTATCTATTTATTTGGTGATTGGGCACTATAAACACGTTCTCCTCATTGGGATACACGATTTTGATGCTTTGATTTAGTAAGAAAAGTTTTTCATTCCCCTATTTTCCTAGGAATCAGGGTTCGGCTATCAAATGGGATAATCTTGGATTCTCATAATAATATCTATTCTTTTGGGGATTAGGCGCTATAAGCACATTCTTCTCATTAGGATACATGGTCTTGATGCTTTGGTTTTCCAAGAAAAGCTTTTCTTTCCATCATTTTCCTTAGATTCAAAGTCCATCCCTTAAATGGGATAAACCTGGATTCTTATAATAACCTCAAATCTTTTGCTGATTAGCCACTATAAACATATTCTCCTAGCTAAGACACATGGTTTTAATACTTTGGCTTTGCAAGAAACATTTTTTTCCCTCATTTTCCTTAGAATCAAAGTTCATCCCTCATATGGGACAAATGTAGATTCTCATAATAATCTCTAATCATTTGGTGATTGGGCTCCATAAACACATTCTTTTAGCTAGGACACACGGTTTTGACCTTTGGGTTTGTAAGTAACGCTTTTCTTTCCACCATTTTCCTTAGAATCAAAGTTTATCCCTCATATGGGATAAACATGGATTCTCATAATAATCTCCCTTCTTTTGGTAATTAAGCACTGTAAACACATTCTCCTCATGGATGTACATGGTTTTGATGCTTTGACTTGGCAAAAGAAGCTTTACATTCCACCATTTTCTTTAGAATCAAAGTTCCTCTGTCATAGGACAAACTTGGATTCTTGTAATCTCCTTTCTTTCGGAGATTGGTCACTATAACCATGTTGTCTTCATTATGTTGCATGGCTTTGATGCTTTTATTTTGTAGGAAAAGTTTTTTTCACCATTTTCCTTATAATTAAAGTTCCTCCCTCAAACAAGAGAAACTTTGATAATCGTAATAGTCTAAATTCATTTCGTGATTAGGCACTATAAGCACATTCTCCTTATTCAGATACATGGTTTTGATGCTTTGATTTGGCAAGAGATGATTTTCATTCCTCCATTTTCCTTAGAATCAAAGTTTGGCTGTCAAATGGGACAAACTTGGATTCTCATACTAGTATCCATTCTTTTGGGGATTGTGCGCTATAAACACATCTCCTTATTAGGATACACAGTTCGAATGCTTTGGTTTTCCAAGAAAAGCTTTTCTTTCCTCCATTTTCCCTAGATTCAAAGTTCATCCCTCAATTGGGACAAACCTAGATTCTCATAATAATCTTTTTTCTTTTGGTGATTGGGCACTATAAACATATTCCCCTAGCTAGGACATATGGTTTTAATGCTTTGGTTTTGTAAGAAATGTTTTTCTTTCCACCATTTTCTCTAAAATCAAAGTTCATCCCTCAAATGGGATGAACCTAGATTTTCATAACAATCTTCACTCTTTTGAGGATTAGGCACTGTAAACACATTCTCCTAGCCAGGACACATGGTTTTGACACTTTGATTTGAAAGAAATGCTTTTTTTTCTACTATTTTCCTTAGAATCAAAGTTTGTCCCTCATATGGGACAAAGTTAGATTCTTGTAATAATCTCTATTCTTTTGGTGATTGGGCACTATAAGCACATTCTCCTCCTTGGTATACATGGTTTTGATGCTTTGACTTGGCAAGAGAATCTTTACATTCCACCATTTTTTTAGAATCAAAGTTCATCTATCATGGGACAAACTTGGATACTCATAATAATCTGCACTTTTTTTTAGATTGGGCACTATAAACATGTTCTCCCTATTTGGTTGCATGGCTTTGATGTTTTGATTTTGCAGGAAAAGCTTTTTTTTCCACCATTTTCTTTAGAATCAAAGTTTAACCTTCAAATGGGATAAACTTGGATTGTCATAACAATCTTCATTCATTTGGTGATTTGGTACTATAAACACATTCTTCTCATTGGGATACATGATTTTGATGCTTTGATTTGGCAAAAGAAGATTTTCATTCCCCTATTTCCCAAAGAATCAGGGTTCGACTATCAAATAGGGCAAACTTAGGTTCTTGAAATAATGTTCATTTTTTTGGGGATTAGGCACTATAAACACATTCTCCTTATTAGGATACACGGTTTTGATGGTTTGGTTTTCCAAGAAGAGCTTTTCTTTCGACTATTTTCCATATATTCAAAGTTCGCCCTTCAAATAGGATAAACCTGGATTCTCGAAATACCATTCAATCTTTTGCTGATTGGGCACTATAAACAGATTCTCCTAGTTGGGACACATGGTTTTAATGCTTTGATTTTGTAAGAAATGCTTTTCTTTCCCCTATTTTCCTTAGAATCAAAGTTCATCCCGTAAATAGGACAAACCTAGATTCTCATAATAATCTCTCATCATTTGGTGATTGGGCTCTACAAACACATTGTCCAAGCTAGGATACATGGTTTTGACTCTTTAGGTTTACAACAAATGCTTTTCTTTCCACCATTTTCCTTAGAATCATAGTTCATCCCACATATAGGATAAACGTGGATTCTCATAATAATCTCCTTGCTTTTGGTGATTGAGCATTGCAAACACATTCTCTTCATCGATGTACATGGTTTTGATGCTTTGACTTGGCAAAAGAAGCTTTGCATTCCACCATTTTCTTTAGAATCAAAGTTACTTTATTATAGGATAAACTTGGATTCTTGTAATAATCTCTGTTCTTTTAGAGAATGGTCATTATAACCATATTCCCTTCATTAGGTTGCATGGCTTTGATGCTTTGATTTTACAGGAAAAGCATCTTTTCACCATTTTCCTTAGAATTAATGTTCGTCCCTTAAATGGGAGAAACTTGGATTATCTTAACAATCAAAATTCATTTGGTGATTGGGCACTATAAACACATTCTCCTCATTTAGATACACAATTTTTATGCTTTGATTTAGTAAGAGAAGATTTTCATTCTTCCATTTTCCTTTGAATC
>JBBYHL010383859.1:0-21579 GCA_038381835.1 Adansonia madagascariensis
AATAAATTAAAAGTTATAAATGGATTAAATTACTTATTATATAAAAATAAATAAATAATTTAATAAAGTAATTTAAAAAATTAATGATCTAATGTTGATCAAAATAATCAATATTAAAATCATATCAATATTATATAATTTGAAGCTTTGAATTTTATTTGCTATTAAATTACGAGAATGAATATTATGATTAAATTAGTTATGATTTGATATGATTACATATTTGAAAGGTACAAAAACATGGTTTTCAAATTCAAAAATATTTATAAGTATTTCAAATTTACCACTATATAGGCATCTAACAAATCAAAGAATTTGAAAAATAATCATGAATGTTATATTTAATGTGTTTTATTACACAATTTACATTATTTTTGAAATCAAACTTTCAAATGCAACCTTAAAAATTTATAATAAATAGACTAAAAAAATCTAATAAAACAAAATCAACTAAAGAAAAAGTAAAAAAAAAAAAAATTGTGGGACTGAGCAAATAGGAGCCCAATTAGTTAATGGGCTACGAGTAGGGATGGCAAAACCTAGACCGCCCGATGGACCAAATTGATTTTCTCTGAATGGAAAGGTTTTTTTTTTTATTTTGAATAGTAGAGGTAGGGCAGGGTGAAACAAGTTTTTTTGTTTGAAAGGTGGGTATGAAGTGATATGATATTTGCCTACTCTGCTCTGCCCCACTCTATGTATTGAAATTATAATTTTACCTTTAAGTATTCATTTTTTTAAGAAGGATAATTATATCTATTGTAATGTATACTTTATATTTTGTTATTTTATATTTTATGTTTAGGCATGCTTCAAAAATGCATTTTCTCTTCAAATGTATGTTTTATTATTTGAAAAGTATAAATAAATGGCGCAAGGTAGGGCGAGGTGAGGTTAGATGTATTAAACATCCACAGAGGCTTTAGTGGTATTGAAAATTCAACATCCACAGTATAACAAGGTGAGTGGTGGAGCAAAGCAGTTCGCTTATGGGACGGAGGTAGATTTTACAATATTTGCCCCCTCACTCCATTGCCATCCCTTGCTAAGAGTAAAAAGTTATATATAAATATTTATAAGTTTATTTATAACTTGTTTCTTTCTAATAATTTTTTTTTTTGAATGTAACCCAATATATACTTTATCTAGTGTTATTTGATATTTATTTTAGCTCACTTATAAAACAATAAAAATTCTAATGTAATCATTAATTATATCATTACTAAATATCATAAAAACTAATAAAAGTACAAGTATATAATAATTGGAAAATAATAAGAAGTATAAAAAATACAAAATATTTTTTATTTTAACTATGAGTGGACATATAATATTGAACTTATTTATTTATTTTTTATTTAAACTTAAATGATATTATACTAAAAATTATAGAGAATATTAAATACAGTACATTGATACTATATAGTAGGTATCATACTCGTGCATTGTATGGGTTTGTAATGCATTTTATGTTTTAAATTAAATTATTATTATTATTATTATTATTATGGAAAAAACATCTTACGTTTAAAGTCAAAGTAATAGAAATAATATATACACATATGTATTTCTTTCAAGAAGAAACTCATATGTATATGCTAGAATACTTCAATTCAATAATGTGTCATACTTACATTGACTAAAAGTCTATGTGAAACTTGAAAATAAAAATTACTCAATGTTGAATAATATAGAAATACGTTTAAAGTTTTACATTTTTTCTAATCCATCTCAAGTGATCTTTTCCCATAGCAGTGTAAGCATCCACAACATATTGCTGGAATAATTGCCTTACAAAAATAATTGTCTTGGCTTCACATCTTCGTTGTTGAGTTCTGCATTTATAATACTCTCATAATCAAATTATCTTTTTTCATCTTCTTTCTTCTCATGCTTTGACAATAAAAAACATATTGCTCATTACTTGATCACTTATTGAAAGACATTTTATCCATCAAAAATTATACTTTTCGAATAGTTGCTTTAAGTGTATGTTGGTGGAGAATATTAAAACGTTGTTTATATATAGTATTCAAGGAGAACTCTTTCATTATAGATGTATATATTTAATTTAATAAATTAACTTGATTCATGTACGAAGAGAAGTGATGTATACATTTAATAAATTATTTTAATAATTATCACAATATTAAAATATTATAATTATGACAATACTAAATCATGAGATGAAATTTGAACTATTTAAGATATTATTCATGCCATTTATTATTTCATATCAATTTTACTATATAGATAGGTATAAATAAAATTATTATATAATTTTATATTTATATAAATACTTATTAATTTTTAAAATTTTAATTTTAGTAATTTTCTCACTATATAAAATTAAAATTAATTATTACAATCAAAATTAAAAAATTATTTTTAGCTTACAAAATTCCAAATTTCTTGAATCTATCTAAGCCCACCCAAATTCGAATCAATTCAAATTCAAAATAATCCTAACCCGAAAAAACTTGTAACTAAAATGATCCCAGCTTAGGATAGCCCGCACTAAAAAAACTTGAATCCAAATATATCCGAGCTTGAGATGATCCGAATTCAAAATGAATCTAAGCTTGAAATAACCTAAATTCAAAGATAGCCTAATCCGAACCCACTCGTTTGCCACCTCTATTTAAAATCTATCTCTAACATATTTTGTTATTTGCAACTTGGTTTTTCAAGCAATAAAATACTTAATCAAGAATATGGAAGCAAGTGAAGAAAAAACTGCACATTGGAATTGGATTGGGAGATTGACAATGTTGCATGGCATACGACATAAGCCATAAACAGCTTTCTTCACCTTTTACACTAAATGGCACTTTATGAGTTCATCAAATTTTAGCTTTTTTTTTTTGGTTTGGTATGAGTGGCGGCAAAACTTATATGATGCAAATTTTCCATAAAGAACTTTGTTTATCTTTTTTGGAATTTAAGTTCTTATTTATCAAAATGAGTAAATTTTCACTTAAAAAGAAGCCAAATGCTATTTTTTCTTGCCTTTTTATCCTCTTTTATACTATAATCGATATTCTAGGCTAAGAAGAAAAGGTAGTTAAGATTCCAGTTTAAGTAGAAAAGACATACGAATCAATTTTTACCTATTTTTTAATTTTCTTTTCTTTCATAAGTTTTATATATATTATATTGATATTTGGTTATAATTAAAAAAATAACAGTTTCAATTAATCTTTAACAAGTCCAAAAATCATTAATAAAAAAAGAACAATAATAAATATCAATCAATTTTTTTTTAAATTACAAGTATACTGAATTATAATTATAATCAAGTATATTCATATATAAGAATTAATAGGCTCAAACTAATCACTAAATCACTTATAATGAAACAAACTAATTAACCAAAATATAACTAGATAAATCTAATATAAAGTTGAACCAATCTCACACATGGTGGGACTTAGAAAATTATACATTTGAAATTAAAAACCATTTATTCTAGAAAAAATATGTATATAAATAAGATATTATCTTAATTTAAATAAAATGATTAAAAAAATATTATAGCACAATTTATCAATTGTTAAGATAAACTAACAATATCCTAATTAATTCCCTTTTTATGTATTTTATTTTACATTTCATGAGAAACTATTATACTTTTAAAATTAGAAAAAACATATTTATTTTAAATAATATGTAGAAAGATAAAATATTGTAAACATTCAATTTGCTATGGGGTCTTTTAAATAATTATTAGGTAAAATTTGATTAAATAGTGTTTAATTGTTAGATTATTCTCATGCAAAATATCTTAATTATGATCAAATATTATTTAAGTCGAATTCGAAATTATAGTGGATTTTTGGATTTATAACCATTTTTATAGATTGATCCTAGTTCAAATTACTTTAGGACTTCGGATTATTGTTATAGATTTTATTTTTGGATTTTGACTTTAATATTGCCTTTTTCAACCCAAATTATGTTCTTAGACTTTGGAATTGGGCTTTGAAACCAATTTAGATCATATTTATTTTATTTTTATTATTTTTATTATTTTTTCTATTTGTGTTTTATTTTCCTTCATTTTTGTCAAAATAAAAAAATTAAAATAAATAAAGACCCAAATTTTGAAACCTAAAATAATCTTTGAATCCGAGACGACAATACTTCTTTTAGAGTTAGAATTAGATAAAAAAATCAAATTTAATAAAGCTTAAAATGTTTATTCTAATTCCTAGTTAAATACATAATAATCATCATCAAAAAACAATTACAAAGAGAAAAAAGATTAGTAAAGAGAGATTTTTTTAGGTTATTGAGAATCTTTGGGATTTTAAGTTTTCAGTTTAAGGGTTTTTTACCTTTTTTTTTTTTTTTGAGTTTTCTAAATTAAAAAAAAAAAGATTTCAATAGCTTGATAACAAAGGGTGGCTATAGATCTTATTTTCAAACTTAGAAAAGATTCTAGGATTATTTTTGAAAATCTAATTTTACTGAGTGATCAAAGAGGTGCTTGATGGTTGATAGGATTTGGCACGTTATATAATTTATTACAAATCATATGTACACAAAGTGAGAATAAAAATATAATTTATATTAAATCATATTATCAGATTATCATACCTAATATAAAATATGTTGATTTGTTTAAAATTAAAATATACTATAAAATTATTTCAAATAATATAACATATAGTTTTATTAAATCATTGTTATTTTTTATTTTAAAATAATAATTATTGATTTATTTTATTATTTTATTATTTCTAAAAAATAAAAAAATTTATTTGTACTCTATATTAATTAGTAAATGTAAAATTTAAAATTCAATTATAATTATAAAAATAATTTATTTTTAATTATAATTAAAAAAGATAATAAAAACATATATAAATTGTAATTGTAAAGAAAAAAAGATTTTAAGAGATAATTAAATTTATAAAATTAAAATAAATCAATAATGTTGTCCTATTTAATTTCTTCTATTAAACTACTTCTTATGTCACGCACGTTGCATGTGATATTGTACATTTTTTATTTTAATTTGTTAAATGATTCATTTTAAATAATTTTTATAATTTCACAAGTAATGATTCTCAGTTAATTAGAAAAAACCATGAAAAACATATTTATTACTTTGTTTGTTCTTCCCTATGCATGGCCATGACTACCATGGTAAGGGCATGAATTTATATGAGGTCGAGAAAGTCACAAAAAAACATAAGCTTTAAAATCTACATAAAGTTTATAAAAATACAATAACTCAATTCAAAAACATTAAATTCAAAAAGAAAAAAATTAGATAAAAAAATAAAAGGACACAACTAAAAGGTTTTTAGTGCAAACAAATATAGTAGAGTTCCAATGGTATATAAGTCTTTAAAAGTAAATTGAGCTTCTCTAATTAAACAAAGCTAAAAGACTTTACCCCATTTCTTCTCTCCCATGATTACTTAGGACCTTATTATTAGTGTGGTGATACTACCAAGTGACTCCTTCGGGTTTCAAGAAATATAAATCAATTCCAAACAAATATATGAAAATGGATATGGTTAATAGAAGGTAAATACTAATATTCTCATAATATAAAAATACAAATTGTATTTCCTCATTACCTTGTTATCTCTTTCCTCTGACATAGTCCCTATAAGTGTAAGGTAGCACCATATGGCTAAAAAGAAATGCAAAGAGATGAATTTGGAATAACAAAAGTTGAATTGAGAGATAGTAAATTAAACATACTCGAAGAAAATAATAATAAGAAGTTGGAAAGCAATAAATATAATAATTATACTTAATGAACTGCGAAGATTTTGAACGATCAAATTAGTGAAAAAAATTGGAAGAAAACTAAAGCAATTTACATTATATGAAAATTGAAAAAAAAAATATTATGTACTTATATAAATCATCAACATAGGATTTTAACCAACAAATTCTAAATAATTAACCAAATTAACGAAAACCAATTGTACCAAAAAAAAAGTGAAAGCGAGATGATTTATTAACAAAAATAAAATTTATCCATAAATAAATACTAGCGCACGTTTATCCTAAAAAATAAACATAATTAGGTAAAATGGAGTGACCCAAATCCTCTAACTTGATCATCCCAAAATAAAAATACAAAACACTAATAAAAGAGAAAAATTCCCTAAAAAATAAACGGGAAAGAAAAGGAAATATACACCCTAAAAGATACTAGGAAGAATGGCTAAACATTAGACAATTTAAGAGGACTATTATGACATCTCTTAATAAATCGCTGGACTTCAGGTATTTGTGGATTCATCTGTCAAGTATATAAATTTTAAACCTTTTTCTTTTTATCAATTACTCCCATGAAAATTAAAGGTTTTTTTAAAATTTTTTTTGAATTAAAGAAGACTCAAAGTTTAAAAATATACAGCTCCGAAAATCTCCACTCATATAGGAAAATTAAATTAATTAAGAAAATATGCTAGTAACTCTTTTCAAGTTGCATAAATTGATACCAATAAAAATTTACTAATATATATATATATTCAAAAATCAATCAATAATATTCTCCAAATAAGAAAGAACTTTAGCTTAAAGATAACTTACAT
Organism: Adansonia madagascariensis; assembly: GCA_038381835.1. NCBI lineage: Eukaryota > Viridiplantae > Streptophyta > Magnoliopsida > Malvales > Malvaceae > Adansonia > Adansonia madagascariensis. Next base: position 6,564 of record JBBYHL010383859.1, read on the forward strand.
GCAAAAAAATAACTCTAGATCAAAGATGTAGCTTTTATAAATAGAGTTATTTCTATATTATTTAACATATTTTAATCATTTAATCAATTAATACTGTAAACATTGTTATTAGATAAATTTTATAATATATAATAAAATATTATGTAAGTGGCAAGTTAGAAATATTATGAACAATCATATTTATTTTTATCAGAGATTTTTCACATTTATGTTTATATATATATTATAGATTAATATTTCTAAACAAAAATATAATTAATTTAAGTTTGGGAATGTTTTAAATTATTTTCTATTCAGATTATTTTGAGTTCGAATCAATATAAATCATTTTATGTTTAAATGATTTCAGATAAAAAATATTGGAATTTTATAATGTAATTGATTAAATTAAATTTGAGTTTAAATTTATGTATAAAATTTTTAGACTCATTGAAATTGATAGGTCTCCCTTGGATTCTATGTTTGAATGGTTTCACAGATTCTTATGATCATCCATTCCACATAATCATTGAGTAGTGAAAGGGATTATGCGAACTCCACCAAAAACTTTTCCTCAAAACTTAGACTGCCTTGCCTTCCATTAAGGATGATACATATAGATACTAACTCCCTAGCAAATGTATCCATCTTATTACATTTCCCAGCTCCAAGACATAAATATCTATGAGATAAAATAGATTGGGAGGACTATGATTAAAGCCTCTCCATCTTTAACTATGCAGTACTTTTTTCATGGAATCTCGACATCATCTACTGTCAATTTGGTTTTGGGCTTCTTCGATAAATTCAAATGTATATCGACCTAGCCCATATTATTTATTTATTTTTCAATAAATGCAAGTTTTGAAATTCCTGAGAATAATAGGTGAAAAGACAGCCCAAAAAAAAAGAAGATAGACCCTCTTGTCTCAGTTGAAATGAAGGATTCTCAGTCTCAACCTCCTATTTTTCTTTTAATTTTTTGGTAATTCACTTTGAATTCTATGATTCTATTAATTTGTTTTTCTTTTCATGCTTGAAATTCTCATTAAAATTGTTTGTCAAAAGTTAAAATTTCTTTTATTTTAGGTGTTTCTCTTTGAATTTGATTATTTCTGAATGTAAATTCAACTAACAAAAGATTTTGTTGAATTGCTTTTTAGATGCATATCCAACTTTGTAGGAAAGTTACTTAAAGGAAAAAAATGGCAATAATTGGTGCATTATTATTTAACTTTTCTTTGAATCTCTAATTTGAGGAAGAATCCTTCTTATGTGAATTTGTAAATTCTGTTGATGTTAAAAAAAAACTAATAACAAACTTAGGCATATATTTTGTTCTTCTATCATTACTTTCCAAGACACCCATCATCATTACAATTTGTGTTTATGGGAGCCAAAGTGATAAATTTTAGAATTTGTACATTTGTATGATCATATATGTATATTGTATAGCAATAGATTCTAATTATGGTGAGTTTGTTGTTAATCACAAAAGAAGGTAGGAACCTATTTTCGTGATTGAATGTGAGTTCCTATAAAGAAAATTACATAGCACATTATTATTTTAGTTATTTTCCTCTATATATTTGTTTAAATAGTGGTTGGTTTTGGTTAAAAGCTATGAGTGCATTAATTGAATGTTTTATTTTGGTACAAAAGGATGCTGAGGCCTAAAAGGAATTAGGGAAATGGAATTTGCAACTACTGGTGATTGAACCTTAGCTTTGTCAAGTCCTACTTCTAAAGGAGGTGGGTGAACCATTTCAACAAAGCATCAAGTTCATTAATATAATATTTTCAATTTATAAACTATATGGACCCTAATGGTATCTTTTCTTTTTTGTGACTATGATAGGCAAATGTATAACATTTGTATTGTCTTGTGTGTAATTGTCATTGTAGCAACCCTAGTGTAGCTGTCAACAGGGAATCAAATGAATTGACTATAATTTCTATTATGAACTTCTAATCTCAATTATTATGAAACGGGAAATTGTGACTCTTACAGTGCAGGAAAATTATCCAAATGGATAACTTAAAGGTATAGGCACATGGAGGACTTAGATTTTATCAATTATTATGCTAAGTTCATTTTTGTAATTATTTTGAGATATTCAAAGACTTTCTCGGTGGCATTTTGGATATAATTAAAATAAAAATTCAATGGGATTTTAGATATCAGAAACTTACTTGTATGCTTCCACTTTTGTAGGGAAATAGAAGCATATTATGGATTAAATAGAGATTAGAAAAGAAATTAAAATCTTTTGTGCTATCATTCAAACCATTTTTTTGCTTTTGTATGCATGCACTTACAGACATGTCATATTGGTGGTGATTGGGTGCGAAGGGGGTGTGGTGGGGAGCAGTGTAAGATAGCAAAGAAATAATGACAAAGTTAACATGGACATTTAGGTTGCAAAAGTGAAAATGCGGTTTGCATGGACAATTGTTTTGATATATGTTGAAGGAAAAAAGAGCACATAATATACCTATAAATTACATAGGATGATGTAATTAGGATGGAATGGATATCTTAATACCTTCGACAAAATATTGGATAGAGTGAATGAAAAGAATTCATTTTAGCTTGTGCGACTAGTTGGGTTAAGGCTTAGTTGAGTTGAGTTTAGTAATGTGAAATTAAGCCAAATTATTTTTCTAAAGTCCTGCATGCCTTTTCAATCTAATTAACAATATCGAGCAAGACTCCTAACATAAAAATTTAGAAATCTACTAATGGAGTTCTAATTCAAAGGTAAAGTTTGCAAGAAAAAGAACATCCATCTATGTAATCAGTGTTAAATCTTTTTCATTTATTTTCTTACTGCATCAAATCTTACAAAAGGTGATTATTCCCCCCCTTTTTTTTGTTTAGCTTAATGCATTTTTAATCATTAATTCATTTTCTGCCAATGTTGTAAGCTACCAATATATGTATTCACTACCTATGCAGAGACATAAGCTGTAATCGCAACATCGGTTGACCATTAAGATGCCTAATTGGCATTGATCCATGTGCTTATCATTTTTCCAATTTTAGGTGACACATTAATTACTGAGATTGTCCATGTTGAGCGATGTGAGTGGTACAAAGTATGCACACTTATTTTGGAGTGCATTTCTTGGCGATGATTGGAAGAATAATGGGTTTTGCTTACTTTTGAGTGTTTGAATCCAAAACGTAATGTATATGGGGTTGGTAAAGAATGGTACCTTTTAAACCTTTTATTTCAATATGGTTACCATATATTTGCTGATTGCTGAGTTTTTATTTCTTCCTTAAACATGTTTAGGTTTTCTTTCTATAATTTTTTAGTGTATTGATTTTAAATGAATATAGTAGATGTAGTAAAAATTAGAGATTTTTCTCATTGAAATAGAAGATGGATAATGTGCATATGACTTGACATTAGAGGTAAGCTAAATGAGTCCTTTTGTATTTTTAAATAATGAGACAGAGAAAGAAAAATTTATAATTTCGCTGTCCTATGCTATATTAATAGAAGTTTAATAAAAAATGCAATCTGGAATATTACCAATTTTTGGTAACTAGTAATTGCCATAAATGCCACTCTATAAATCAAATTGTAGTGGTGTTATTGGGTATGCCCACATATCAGTACATAGTATTTTAACTTAAAAGAATAAAAAATTTAATATCTTTTTTTATTTTTTTTATCAGTAAGTATGATCAGACATTTCATTTGTATTTTTGTTTATCTTTTTTTTTCCTTTTAACTATATTGTTTATCTGTGTATTATAGAAGCGTAGGATTTTATGGACGATAGGGAAAGTAGGTCGCCTGTACCTTTCGGCCTGGATGAACACCAAAGAGAAAAAGAAAAAGAAAGGTTGATTACCAGGAAAAGGAAGAGGAAGGGAATTCCAAGCAAACTTGTCTTTCGTAATGAAAACTTCTCAAACTCTGAATCTTTCCATTGTGTACCTACTGAATACTCTTCAAATCAAGGTAAATCAGATTTTCGTTTAGACCAAGCAATATTTACTAGATAAGGATTAAATGTGAACCGTGCTTCAAATTTAATCCATTTCTTAATGAGATTATACAAAGAAAATGAAAAAAGAACTGATGTTTTAATTACTAACATACTAATGTTATATTTGATTTTCGAAAGTTATAATTAATAAGGTTTATGTATTATTTTCACACATATGGAGTATGATATTTGCAGAGGGTTTCGATCTGAATAGAATTAGGGGAGATTTTCATCCATATTCAACGACAATCTGTGCAGGGGAGGTAAGTTATGTATCCATGAAGCTATTTTACTTTTAACAATTTTACGTTAATTATTTTGTTTACTTATTAAATAATGAATTTCTGGGGAAGATTTATAGTTATTTTTAACTAATTTTTTATTAAATAAAGGTTACTTATGATGATGATAACATTTTTTATACTTGTAGGACATAATCGCAAAGATAACTTCATTTTGCAACAGTTACTTTTGTAGCTGTTACATTGTTTCTGCTGTTGGATGTATTGCTCATGCTAGTATTCTTCGATGTGGTAATATTTCTACATATGAGGTGAGATCTCAAATCATATCATTTAACTATATTTTCTCTTACCTTATTTATGTATTTTGAGTTTTTGCACATTAACAACTCGTTGTGTTCACCATTCTTTAAGTGCTTTATATTTTTCTTATGTGATGCTATAATTGTTTGCTTTTATGCATAGCACTAGTTAATGGTGAGTGAAGGTGTAAATGAATGAAGCCTGACCTAGTAAATTTTTTTTGCTTGTTTATTTACTTATTCTTTGACCAATTTAATCAATAGCATTTTTTTAGTGATAATTTTCAATTATTAGTGTTTTATACTTGCGATAATTGAATGGTGATTCTTATCTAAGCTAGTTTATTAAGGCAAAAGATTGGCTCCATGCCAACTTGGGTTCCTTAGAGGATTTAAATAAGTTTGTTGCTAACCACTTATCCAAAAAAGGTTGAGCTGCTCACCAACTTGGTGTTACTCTTTTGCCCCTACTCTTTTAACTCTCTTCCCCTAACCTAAAGTTTTATAAGTCTAAAACTATTTTCCTGTAGGGTTTTTCTTCTTTTTCATTTTTTTTCCTCACTCTCATGATGTTATTTTAAATTCTACTATTTTAATACAAATTTTTGTCCTCTTCTTCTCCCTCTTTATTACATGATTTTATTTTATTTATTTTTCTCTTTTTGATGCTATGTGTGATTAAGGAAGGTTCATTGAGCTCTAAAACTGTAGCTGCCCACTCCTTTTGGGATACATAATTTGAACACTAGGTGAAAGGCCCTATGGTTAATGTACTTGTGTGTTTGGGGTTCCATGTTAGTCATAACATGTGTTTGGTACAGTTAAACTATAGAACATATAATAGTCATTTCCTTTCCATGAAATGCACCCATCCCTGATGAAGGCAGGATTTGATTTTGGTCCTTCGGTACAGCCACCAAGAATTTAGCAGTTAAGATCATCGGCACCTTCCTATGCTAGTTATATACTTCAATACTCATGTGGACTAATTGGAGATCATCAATTGGTATTGTTTGGATTTTGGTTTTGGGATATTGGAACTTTTTTCTACACATTTTTAACTCTCTGTTTCTTGCTTGATCTCATGATACGGCACATAACACGTTAGGCGTTATGAAATGCTCTATTTTCTCACTGCATTAGAAAACACCTGCATATAACCATTCATAGATGCTTTATAATCATATTGAATGAGGAGAGAGAAAGGAAAACCTAATCATTTGTAATAGGGAGAAGTAGAAAGAATAGTGCAAGGAATGTAGTAGTTTGCCTAGATTCAAAAGAAATGGTTTAATATTTATGCTGCTATTAAAGTAGTCTTCATGGTAAGGAGTATTTCATTTTGGGCTATTGCATAAGAGGGTTTATTTGGGACCACTGGCCTGGCTAAGGGTAAGCCTAATTCAAAGCATTCATAGATGCTATATAATAATATTGAATGGGGAGAGAGAAAAGAAAGCCTAATCATTTGTAATAGGGAGAAGAAAGAATAGAATAAGGAATGCAGTAGTTTGCTTATATTCAAAAGTGGTGATTTTATATTTATGCTGTCATTAAACTAGTCTTCATGGTGAGGAGTGTTTCATTTTAGACTGTTGCATAAAAGGTTTTATTGGGGACCACTATATTGGCTAAGGGTAAGCCTAATTCTAGGAACATTAATGCCCCTTTAAGGTTTTAATAGTTGTTTGGACTATCTTCTTATCTGAGTCATATCTGGTACATTATTTTCTGCCTTGTGCCATATATATGGCTTTTGTGATATTATAATTCTTTGTTTAAATGAAGTCCTAGACATGACCTATGTTTCATTATAACTTTGGTGCATTTAATTTCTTTTGAGAATGTTTCCTATTCCCTTCAAAATCCTTGTAAGCATTTTTTTAATTGGTTTTTATGACTGCAGCTTGTTCTATTTTGATATGCCACGTTTAAAGCAGCATCATTTAAAATTAGTATTAGGAATATTATAGAATTACTTTTTTCTACTGAAGCTAATTCTATCTAGTTGTCAATAGAGTAGGGAAGTTTTTTTAATGGATGGGGGAGAGGAGTGGGAAAGAAAGTGTAGGAAAGTGATATTTTTTAATTGAGTTACCACTTGTGTTTTTATAGGCTTTCTGTCAGGCTGCCTTATTTAGTGGTGCTTAGAACTTGCGTAGCTAGCAATAGAACATTATGTGATAAAACTTTGTGCTTTTCTGCTTTCAAGTGTTCTTGGTATAATCAATGATTGGCTAGCAAATAGGGTTATCTTATTTTTAACATGACTATCTTGATTTCCTTCTATCACGATGCAGTCGTGGTACTCATGAGTAGTAGAGGCCTAACATTAGACTTGAAATATGAGATTACCTTGTGTTTATTAGAATAGGTACTTTACAATATTAATCTTTAAAAAGTCACCAGTTTGATACCCTTATTTCTTGGTCCAGAAAGAGCTAAGTGGTGCGTATATTTTGCTGATAACTAGTGTAGGATCCACTCATTGTTTGTCATTTGCTTTTGTAAATGATGCAATTACAGATGCAATGCAATGGCTCCTAATAGTACTAATACTAATACTTTTACTAATAAAAATAATGTTACTGCACATTAGTTAGCAATGGTGTTTAACTAGTCCTTTTTTCTTGCACTTCAATTCATCTTTCTTGTCTTACTCTATTTTCATAGTAAAATGTGTTAATTTAACTCTTTCTTCTTTTTCCCCATAGACTTTGATTACTTTCATTATTTTGGGTGGAAATTATCTTTCATGGCTTTTCTTGTGAACGGTAGTTACAGCTTATGAGAGAAATGATAAAATATGATTTTCTTTCTACTTTTTTAGTTGTTATGTCTTAATCTTTTATCTTCTAAATATGCTTACTCAATATTTGTTAGGTATTTGTGAGGCTTCTAAATTCTCATACCATATTTTTTCTAGAGCCCTCAAAGCACCTTGTTTCTTATCCAATGACAACTGGTTTTGACAAATTTTTTCATTTCCCTTGCAGGGTTGGTATGAAATAGTATCCCTGTCAGGGCATGTCTCCATAGCCTTAAACCCTGGTGATGGAGATAGTTTCCAAGTTTCGATTACTTTAGCTGCCAAAAATGATTCTTTAATCGGTGGCTATGTTTCTGGTCCTTTGATAGCAGCAACCAATTGTCAAGTAAGGACCTAATTTTCTTGTTGATTTATTATAACGGCATTAGGAAATTATATGTCATGTTTGAATAAGTTTGACTAGATCTTTAGATTTTTCATACTCTAACCCTTGCAGCGTGATCACCAATTGTAGAATTTTTGACAAGAAGACATGAAGACATGCATTACATAAAAAAGAAAAAGGAAAAACCTCTCTACTTTATTTAGATGAAACATTATATATTAGATTGCCCAATATAATCTATAATCCTTTTTGTATGTAAAGAGATTTTTTTTTTATGACTAGGACAACTTATATCTTAAAAATGAAAATCATAAAGGAAAAGAATTAACAAAGTGACTCAATAAGGCTCGAGCCATACCTAAGGTTAACATCAAAGTTTCCTTTTTAATTCCTAGAACTTCACGGTGAAAGGATTCAGTAAGGCCTGATTAACAACTAATAGTGATCTAATACTACAATGAATTATTATCATAAATTCAGTTTCATCATGATAAATGTGAAATATTTGTCTTATACAAATTACAAATAAAAAAAAAAGTTAGGGAGTGATTTATGTTCTTGTGATCCTATCTTATTTATGTCCAATTCCCTTATTCAACAGTATATTCAATGCTTGGCACAATGAGTCCCTATATAATTGGATTCCAACCATAATCTGTATTTACTTTTTTGTACATTGAGCACTCACGTGAACACAGACAACTACTGTAACTTCGAGTAAAGTTGGAATAACTAAGTCTTATTTGTTAAGAACTGTTAATGTAGAAGTTTAGTCAATATTTGGTTCTACTTATAAAAGTTTTTAAAAAATTAGTTGGATTTACTATATTAAAAAAATGAGTTATTACCATAAAGAATCATATTGTATTGAATGTTTGCCAGATTAAGCTGTGGAAATTTACTCATTCTTCTGTGGGGGAAACTTCTGCTCAAGATTCTTCATCCACAGTAAACTCCCTATCCGCAGAAATGGAGATTATTGAAACTTATCACCCTAAGGATATAAGTAGTTAAGTTTCTTCTTTCATTTTTCTCTTGGAGGAAGGTGGGGTTTACAATCCTTCACTTCACTGATGTTGTTTCAAGCTTAATGCTAATAATTTACAGTTATTGCTGTAACTTTCTGAAACTTGGGTTCATTTTGGATCATTACATTCCTGTGATTAAATACAGCTTTAAATTTGGTACTCTTAATTATGGGTTATCCCCTAAATTCCTAAATAGCATAGCTTTCCTTTTGTTGAATGGAATTTTGTTTAAATATTTCTTTGGTTTAGTATTTCCCTATTTTTTTTCTAAATTATCTGAGTGTTATTTATAAGGATTAGCATTGTCCGTTATCTAAGGTTAAAAAGGCAATTGGTATTGCCCGTTAACTTAAAAACTAGTTTTTTGTCATATTCTTGAAAGTCAGCATTTCCTTGTCAGTACTTTTTTGAAGGATCTATGAATCTTTTGATGTGTGCTGCCTATCTAAGTTCTCAAACTCAATCGTGAGTGTCAGATATAGGCATGTATCCGACGTGGGTATGTTTAATTTTTTCCTTACTTTTTCCATATATATGGGGGTTTTTGGAGGGTCATATATTAGACACAAGTATTTTAAGAAAAATAAAAAGTCAGAACTATATAGCTGCCCAGTACTTGGTTTAAAGAGATAGACTTTACCTTAGACTGTGAGGTTCCTTAATGATTTAAAATAGATGAGTTGGAAATTGATATTAACTCAGATTAGATTAATTTCATGTTGAGTTGGCTTTGCCATATTGAAGCGATGGCAAAGCATTGGTTGGGTAGAATAGCTAGTGAAATCAATAACAAAAGGAAGAGAAAGAAAGAGAAGTTCCTACCAATATTTCTTGAATTTTCGGTTTGAATGGTTCTAAATTATCGACATTTCATTTTTTTATCAAGTAATTTACTTAATTCACTAGGTAGGAGATTCAAATTTCATTCTAGTTTTAGGCATTCCTATATAATTATTAGCCGGCAAATTGTTTATGTACTTGTTTGGACTGTAAGGATGGACTTCCCAACTGCATTCTTATGGAGTCCTTGTTCAATAGAATGTCTATTTCTAGCCAAAAAGAGGCAAAATAGCTGTGCCCTTGTTAATGTTTCATGTGGCAAATAAGATATATGTTAAAGTGCAACAGCTCGATTGCTGCCATACAGATTACTGCTATCAATGCATTGCCCTGGAGTTTTAGCCTCTCTTTGGATGGGTGATAATGATTTGGTTCAGTTTAAAAAGAATTACTGTTAATGTGTAGTATTTTGATTTTTTACGAATTACACCGAAACTGAACTAATTATCATAAATAATCTAATCGAATCAAACAAAATTCCATCAGCTCATATTGGTTTGGTTTATCAATTTTTTAATTAAAAATATATTTTTTTGCAGTATTTTAAAGTTTTTTTCACTAATTTAGAAAAAACTAAAAACTTATTAAAAAATAATTAAAAATGGAAATCGTTGGAAAATATCTTTTTATAGTATTTTTAAGTTTTTTTCCTACTATTTTAGGAATAAAATATTTATTTTTACATTATATAAAATTAAAAACTAATTAAAATTTAATAACAAAAAGAAATCGATTTAGTTTGGATAATTGCAATTTTTTAACCTATGAATCAAATACCAAAATTAATAAAATATATTTAATTATTATTTGGACCAGAATCAAATGGAAAATTACAATTTGATTTTTTTTTTTTTGCTCAGCCTTACTTTGGAAGACTTGAAAGTGGCATTGTAGAAAATCATAGGTAGAAATCTTGGTGATGAGTTCAAAAAGCTCAATCAAAAAGACCATTATGTCTCCGAAATGTTAGCATGTTGCCTGAGCTTGATTTTTGCCAAAATGCCCAATGCCCAGAAATTCTAGAATTAAAGCTTGTCATGATGATAGCACAGCATATGCAAAAACCTTTAGACATCTTTCCCCTTGCAGGGAAACCTATTATTGCTTGAAACAAAGATTTTGTTATGTATTTTTGTGCCAAATCTGAGAGAAATGAGGAGCAAGTTGAGTAAAGTGTACGTTCTGTTAATGGTACTACCAAGAAAATTAGAGGTTAAATAGATTTAAGGAAATCCAAATCGGCTTGGCTTGAATTATTGTTTAAATAATAAATAAATATTATTTGAATTTAATTATAAAAATATATAAAATAAATATAAAATTTTTAATTTTTTAATATATTTTAAAAAGTAAAACAAAATTTCAAATCAAATTTAAACAATAAAAGTTTTTTTTTACATCCCATCGGACCAATGTAGACTCATAGAAAAGCCTATGTTTCTGGGATAATTCCACTCAGTAGTCACAATGCAATGATTGAAACACCATTGCTTTCTTCGAAAATGATGTAGGGAAGAAATGATTAAAAAGCATGGCCCTTTATTTGATCCATTTTTCAAATGTAAGTAGACATTGGTGTATTTGTTGGAATTTTCTGCGGAGGGAATTGCAGTGAATCTGCTACAACTCAAAAGTTTGTTATAGACATCGATTCATTTAGGTTGTAGCCCAAGTAAATGCATCGTAGCAACAAGCAAATATTATATTTCAAATTCATTCCAATATATTTATGTGCAAGGGAATTTTTTTTCTATTGGTCTCGAGTTCATGCCAGATCAGTAGACAATATTCACATGTTTTAATGTAGTTTTTAGAGCAAATTAAAAATTTTCATTTTCATTGTATCAACAATTAGACATAACATAGTTAAGAGTTAGATTCAATCTTAGCTTAAATTGAGTCAAGTTTAGAATAAATTTTTTTAGATTGTATTCGACTAAAATTAAATTAGATAATTACTTAATTAATAAAAAGTACTTTTATTTAAATTAATTATAAAAATATATAAATATCAATATAAAGTTTTTAATATTTTAATATATCTTAAACATAAAATCAGATTTTCAAGCCCAATGGATCAAGACAAGCATTGAGTAAACAAAGTTTTTACCATCTAAACCTTACCTGATTTGATCTTTTGGGAATAGGCAAAACATACATTATGAAAATTGGAGACAGGAGCCAAGAGTGATAAAAGTTTGAAAAGAAAATTAAAATAATGAAGAAAAATAGCAGAAAACATTGAGAGTTTGTTGATGTAAGTAATTTTAAAATTTTAAGTAAAATTGAAATGAATGTATTTTAAAATGTAAATTCTAGCATTTGTAATTGTTTCGTTTGAATAAATAGTAGTTAGAAAAGAATTTAAGCTACTAGAATTTCATGAGATAAAGAATTATTATAAAAAAATAATAATATTAAAAATAAAAATACATATATATATATTTGTTCAAAATGGATATCATTAGATTTGTAAAAAATGCATAGATATTATTAATAATAAAAAATAGATTTGAGCTAAATAAATGATATTTTGTTTTTTGAATATTATATTATATAATAGGTCATGTGAGAGTAAAGTGAGATTTAAGGGAAATTTTTTAAAAAAAAAAACATTATTTATGTGGAATTTCAATAGGATATTTGTGGCGTTCAAAAATCCCCTCTTAAAATTCCCCATAAATTTAGAAATTTTATCTTACTTTTTAATCAAATAATTAATTTATTTTTGGATTTTGAAATCCTTGATTGAAATGAAATCTCTATTCCAAACACTTTATCAAAACACATCCTAAATGTTGAATGCACTATAGCACTCTAGAGCTTTAGTGCCCTAAGACTCCAAAGCTCTGGTCTTTTAGTAGTCCAACTTGCCAAAGCTTAAGTGCTCTAATGTACCACTCCTCTAGTATTTTAGCACTCTGTGCCCTATTCTCTCTAGCAACTTGTGTAGCATGTGACAATGATGATTTAGAAGGCAGCTTGCAAGGTCAATTGTGACATTAATCTTGAAAGGATGCAAGATTCTTAGATTTGCTCAACTTTTAGGATGTCTCAGAAAGCCTACCTTGGAGACTTAATATGGAGATTGTTAAGGATTTTTTTTTAAACCTTTCCCTGGAACAAAGTGTTTTCTGTTCTTGTTAAACAAGAGGTGGACTCCTAAGTGTGCTATCGTGTAATTTTTTTTTTACTACCTATGGCTAAAACACTCATTAGGGTGTAACCTCATGTAACTTACACTTCAATCACTACCATTGATAATTCACCACTACTTGTGGTTGATAAAACTTTCACATAAGAAAACTTTTTACTTTTTTTTTTATATCTTCCTTTGATAGGACTATGAATAGATGTCCAAGAGTTTCATTTGGGATCTTTCCATAAACTTTTGACTTTTAAGCATCTATTTGTAATTCTTTTTGGATTACTCCTAGTAGTACACTTTCCATTGTCTTTATTAACCTTCCACCTTCACCATCACCACCTATAATCACCTTTGTTCTTCAAGGCCTGCTCTAATCATTCTCTCTATTTTCTCATAGAATAATTTATTTTGCTAGTTTGCAATGTTTTCCCATCCTATAAAAAGAACTGTTTATGTTTTGTGTACTTATTTATGGAGTAGGAATCCATTGGAAATCAAAACACATAAATCTCATTTTACATCTAAGACCTGATGAAAATGATGAAAATGATAAAGGTTAATAAGGAAAAAAATGCAAATACCGTAGGAAATAAGTTGGTTATGGGGACAATCTCCCAACTTACATCCTCTAATGCCATAACTTCTCATTTCAATCTATGAACAATAGAAATGAGTTTAGGGAAATTCAGCCTCATGCTTAAACATAGTTAATATTAAAATCAATTATATCAAGATTAAGAATAACATGTGATTAAAAGTTACTGATTATAGGTGTTGCAGGGTGCCCATCTTCCCTACACATAATCAACTCTTGAACTTAAATTCCCTTTGGTTTATAAGTGAACTTTGTAATCTATTTTGAGGGTTTTGTAATCCTCAAAAGATGAATTCTAACAGGTGGTTAATCACACTTAGCCTAAAAAGATTAGTGGCAACTCTTAATCTATTGGTTATTTCGTGATAACTATATGAAAAAGTCGGGTGAACGATTCATTCCAATGACTCAATCACAATTCCGAACCAAACAATTGTCCCTGCTCTAATTTGTTGAATTTGCATTTAATATGTTAAGATAGTTTTGATATAATAGATCTTAAGATTAATTAGTTTGAAGTTAAAAGTGTTTTTCCTTATATCATTTTCTCAAATATTTGAAAATTACTAAAATATCTTTAACCCTTAAGTTTTCTTAAAATTACATGTTCTTGAATGTATACTTATGTTTAAAATATTTTAGAATACTTCAAACTCATTTTGAAATGCCTAGAAAAGTACTTTTAAAAGAAACTTAAGGTAGGTATGAACACTTTGTGAAACAACATCTAATGAACTTTACACGCAAATATCTAAACTCATTTTGAAATGCTTAGAAAATTTTTTTTGAGAAAATATAAAGAAAGTATTCATATAGTATCCATACTTCCAAAAGAAACATAAGGTAGGTAAATAATGTCTAAACAAACTTTGTAGGGCAGTGAAGTATCAATATTGGTATTAATAGTTGAACTCCAATGGTCAAATTTCCAAAAATTATAAAAAAAAGTATCAATAGTATTGATACTTCTACTCGAACTGAAATTCCTACACACAATTTTTAAGGTATCAATGGTCATTTTCCATCCCAATCAGCTCCAAACAAATTTAAGTCATTTCTAAGCTATAAAGAGGGATCTCCAACACTTCTATGAACAAGAAACATTAAGAGAAACAACATCTATCGAGAGAGAAAAATCAAAGCCATATTTTTCATCTCTCATAAGCTTTCAAGAAGTTCACTATTTTAAGCTTTATTTCCATATTGTTCTCGTATTCCTTCCTTGTTTATTCTCTCTTTATTAAGCTTAAACCTTTTAAACACCTAGCCTTTTAGAGCTTTTCTTTGTTAGACAAAAATATTTGTAAAATGGTAAATCTACCAAAACCTTAAAAAGTAGAAAAGTTATGTCTTAACCTTAAAAATATAGGGGGAAAAAGTTGCTATCTAAGCTTACATAAAAAATAGGGATTGTGAAGGCTATACCTTATCGTTGAAAGGTAGCAATTCAAATTAGTGATTAGGAACTCCTTGGCGAATAAGGCTAAAGAGAGGATATAGGCACAGGATCAAACTTTTATAAATCACTTGTGTTTGATTCTCTATCCCTACTCTTTTATTTGCTGTAATTGGTCATTTAATTATTATTTTAAGTATATTGTTTAAATTTTTGAAGATCATTATTTGTGCTTTAATTTTGCAATTAATTTTTGAGAAATCAATTTACTCCCTATTAATTTATTCCTAAAAATAAGAAGATATAAGAATTAAACTTAAAAACTT
>JBBYHL010383970.1:0-21578 GCA_038381835.1 Adansonia madagascariensis
TACAACTTACGAGAGATGATGGTTAGCTTCTTTTACTTAATGAAGTTTCATTATTTTATAGAAACACAATACAGTTTATGAATGATGTGTTTGTGTCACACAAAAGATCAAGCTATAAGATTAAGAAAGTTTCAAATTTTCATCGCTTTCAAGCAAAACTATTTTATCAAGTAATAGATCAATGACTTTAAGAACTGATCTACTTTTTTTATGTAGCATAATTGAATCCAAGAAATTCTTTTATGTATTTGATAAATAGAAGTTGATTTGCTTGGTTGAATTTTATCTCTCATAATTTTCTTCAGTGGAGCTTATGGCACTTGATAGTCAGCTTGAAAATTTTATAATAGATATCAGTTTAGATAATACTTTTACAATTAAATGGAATTAGTGATCTTTTAGCAAAGCTTATAGGGACTGGAAAACATATTGTATATCCATTGGTATACCTACTTTTGAAGTTCTCTTTGATCTTACCAGTGGCAACTACCATAGTTGAAAGAACTTTTTCTACTATGAATATAATAAAGAACCAACTGTGTAATCGTATGAGAGATGTCTTGATGAATGATTGCTTGGTTATTTACATAGAAAAAGGTGTTTTTAATAGCATTAAGATTGAGAAAATTATATAATGTTTTCAAAACATGAAGTCACATAAACAACAATTATAATATGCAAATGTAGTTTTTGTTATTTTAAATTTATGATATATTAATATATGCAATTTTTTTTTGGAATATATATTGCTTGCACAAACAAAAAAATTTTGGATCCACCCCTAACTCTGCCACTAAGTTAATGTGTACTGAGTATAATTGACAAAGAGGCTACCATTATGGCTACACGGTTATTCTATAAACTTTAGTATCTATCAACAAATGTGACTATTAGATACCAATATGTTCGATTTCTTAAATATTTAAATATATTTTAAAAATTAGATCTTATATTTTATGTTCAAATATATGTCAAATACAAGTATCAAAACCAAATATTTCAAAAAAGAGAGATCAGGTAACATTGTTTAAGATAATTCTAGTGCATATAATGATCTAGTGGCTTAAGAGTAGGTGAGGGGCAAAGACAAGGTCCATCAACAGAGATCTTGAATCAGTAGCTCGGTCACATCTGCTCACTTTGGATTCAAAATAGGTTAGAGGACTCATGTGCTGTAACAAAAATGAAGTAATATTCATTGATACAATTCATACATATATATATATATATAGCAATAAAGCTAGTAAACTTGTAAAGAAATGCAGAGTGTTAGGGGAAATCTAAACAAAACATATATATGCATAAAAATGTAAGTATCCTACAAACAAAGACTAAATCTTAATAGACATTCGTAGATGTAGAAACTTAATTTTGTTTACCATCTTATCCAAGCTAATCCAATTCAAGTATCAACAAAATGAATCATTGGTGCTTTATATATACTAGTATTTATTATCACACGTATTTGCATGTGAATGCTTGTTGTTTTATTTATTCTGAATATATAATTATATACTTTAAGATAAATAAAATTAATAAAATATATTAATTAGAATTTGCATCAACATGTAAAGTTTATTTTAGGTGCAAATTATATCCCATTATTATAAAATTTGTTATTTTAATATTAATACAAAATTATTTACGAAGATAAAAAGTTTAATGTAAATTTTAATTCTTTTATATTTATATTTAACAAATTGATTTACAAATTTAAAGCTTTGAACCCTTGAAATGTCCTTGTAGACAAGTTGATAATTCTAATGTAAATCTCTGTAGAAGTTTATTATTGCTCCATATGATACATAAGGTAGTCTTTAGGTTGTGAATACCTATGGGCACTTCTTACAAGGTAATAAAAATAGCCATCTTAGAATCAAAGGTATAGATTGGCATGTATACACAGATAGCATCTTCATTATTCCATGTCTTGACCTTGATTGCTAGTCTAAATGGGCCTGAATTAAAAGGTGAAAAGATTATCTGCACTAACTTAGTTGAAGTTAAGGGAGTATTGATATTGTTTTTTTTTTGTTTATGTTTCCTGCAAGAAAAGCAAAAGCTTTTTTGCAAAAAAGACTAAAGTCTTGTGCATGTTTGATCATTGCCCTTAAATTTGGTTCCAAATGCTCCAAATAGTGCAAGCAACTTTAGTGATCAAAACTTGATTGTCATGTGTCATAATGTAACCCCCAATCAATGCAGAATATGCCTGACTTTAAAATATCCTTGATTAGGATTTAAGCATGATAAGGTAAGGAAGAAAGTGTTTCTTGTATTTGATTAAGGAAATTTGTAAGACAAATTGCTCGTTTGGCTAACCTTTAATGGCAAACATAAAGTGGCTGAAGATTTGGAGTTACGACCAACCATTTAAGCTAGGTATGTTCATTACTTTTTAAAATTGTGACTCAAAGTTATGAAACTCGAAGGATTAATTTTATGGTTTACATGCACTAGAGTTTGTTAAGAAATTTTGGGAGTCAATTACACTGGGAAAGGATTAGCACCACCATGATGCCCTAAATCATACCATCTAGCCATAGGTTATCTCAGTTTTTAGACAGCCATTATTCATATATAATCCCCTCTTTATGATGATTTTTAAAAAGCAAAAAATTCAAGTTTTTAAATAAATTTGAGTTCCTCTATGTAACCCGAGAAAATGTAAAAACATAGAGTTTTTCTTGAAAAATGATTTTCAAATTTCAATTTGAAAAGGATATTCATGTCGAGCATTAAAGGGATATCAAAATTGAACGTTGCCTTAATTTTATTGGTGAAAATTTGGAAAACTAGAGTTGAAAAGCCACTCAGATGAAAACTTCATAATTTTTTTTTAAAAAACAAAATAGTTTTGGGTAAATTTGAAAAAAAGGTGGATTTTAAATAAAATCGATAGTTTAAATAAAATGGCTAAATTGATTTTCTTAGAGTGTTTGGACAATGATCCAAGTTTAGCGGGACTTGTATTTGACTTGAAAAGTCATTGCATTGCGGATTGAGCTATCGAATCCATTCCAAGGCATTCGAATGACTCAAAAATGTGGTTCAAGAAAATCAATTAATTTTGCCTAATGCCGAAAATAGGGAACATCTTCATGTTATCTGCCTTCCCAAATTTATTATAGGTTTATCTAAAAGTTTTAGATGGCAAACAAGAACCATTAGAAATGTATTTGATGAAGGTTAATATAAAAATATTCAAAAAAACTGAGAAAGTCACATTCTAGGAGAAAATAATTTTTGAAATCAGACTTGATTCAACACTGACACATTGGTAGGGGAAAAGGGTTCAGCAAATTTTGAAAAATTATCTTAGACTCAAAAAAGTACAAACAATACTTTCTAGAAAGGTAATTTCCTTTAGTTTTTTTAAAGAAATATTTAAAAAAATAAAAAAAAATCATCTCATGGGCCAAAATGCGTAAACAAAATGCTAATTATTGATTCTAGAGGTTCGAAATAGCAAAGGTTCAAAAAAGCATAACTCTCTCATCTAGGCAAATTTGAGGGCAAATGAGATACCATAGAAAAAGTTATTTGGTGCCCTACAAGGAAAAGTGCTATAAAAATTTAAAACAATTGTTTAGGGTTCAAAAATAATTTTTCAAGTTAGGGTTACAGTGCTGATAGAGCTATCTCACGTATTTGGCTATCTTTGTTACATTTTGAGGTTTCAAAAATGTGAATGTCCATCATTTGGGTTCCTCAGTGGTGGAATCATAGATTTATTTAAAATCCCAAAGAGTTGGGTTAGTGAATGAACCATTATTCATGCCATTTGACTAATGTCACTTAGGCTTAACTATAAGGCTATCTTGGCTAATACTTTGAAAACAAGGACTTGAAGATTGAAATTAGCTTTTATATTGCCTAGTTAGGCCATGAATCCTAACATAAATGCTTGATTTTTCCCAAGATCAAAATGTTAATTTGTTAAAACCTTAGGTTAAAATTAATCTCATCTATTAAGACTAATATTAACCTAACTTAGGGAATGTTTTATAAGAACAACAAATACTTATAGAAACACATTAAAGGAGCATTTAAACGGTCATATAGTAAACTAAAACCATAGAAATAGCATCAAACATCAACAACCATAAAAAAAACATCAATATGGCATTTTTCTCAAATGAGACATATTGAAAATGCAAGTGATATAAATAATTCATGAACATGTTAAAATATGTTTATGGCATCATTTAACATGATATTAACATAGAAAACACTTTTATGTCAACACCTATATGTTGAAAAATAATGTGTCAACACAAATGCATGATTTTTCCACCTTCAAAACACCACACAAGCATCATGAACTCAAGAACACATAAAGGCATCTTGAAATAAGAATAAAGCATCAAAGATGAAGCATGAAGGAAAAATATCATTAATCAATGAAATAATAGTTATTCCATGATAGGCAAAGAAAAATGGATTTTTAAGCACTCAACCAACAACCAAGCATCTCCAAAATAACATAAAATCAAACGGTATCAAATAAAACTAAAAAATACATGCACTCCCTACCAAAGGGTCATGGTTTCTTCAAAAAGTTTACCAAGATGTCATAATAAATGATGATATGAAATAAAAAATAGCCAAAAGGTAAAGAAAATATACCTCAAAGCCATAAATACTCTTCATATTCCTTTGTTAGTTACAGCTTTAAGGTTTTTTTTATGCTCTTGCTGATTCTTCCTTTGGTTTTTACTCAATTTCTTATCCTCACTTGCTATGGATTAGTAAGAAGTATGAATAAAAATGAATTTGTATGGTAGTATTAAAGATGAAAAAGGTTTTTTTTAGAGGAACGAGTATGCAAATGGTCATTCTTAAGAAGGTTTTTCAGGGCTGTCAAAAGAGCTACATGAATTATGTGAAGTCGGTGTTTGTACTTATTACTGAAACAAAACATTGTTTATAATCCATGTGAACAGCCAAGCACTAAGGTAAAAAGTAAATGTAATCTTATGCTTTCTACTTGCATTTAAGCATAGATTAAAGTACTATGCTCAACATTCTTTATTCATATTGGCTGTAGTAAACAAGGTGGTGGAGTAGACTACTGTATGCTCTTTCTTCTATTTTGGACATCCACAGGGGTTTAAAACCTACCTTGGATAATTATAATTTATCTTATGCACCACCACCAATATCTTGACAACCTATTCATGCTTGCTTGTAAACAATCCCTATAAACCTTAGGTGTTTTGATCAAAGAGGCTAAAACCTTCTTATTTGGGTATGGTTTTAGCTAAGCTAATTGGATAAACTCAATTGTGTGGCCTCAAGAAGAAACCCCTACCTAAAGAAGCCATATCATGGTTCCATGCAAGAAACAACTTTTAACACAACCCAAAATAGCATTCCATTGTATTTTAGCCAAACTAAACTTAAAAAGTCATAAAATAACCAAGGTAAATGCTATTTAGTTCCCCAACATAATTAGAGCACTAAACTCATCAATTTCAAGCTTATTTAAGCTTTATACTATGTGAGTGGTTTTTATGCTCAAGTTTTTATGTAAAAATTTAGGTAAAATACCCCTTGCATGATTATAATGTAATCTAAGGCCATTAAGAAGGTGAAATGTAAGAAAACTTAGGTAAAAAATCTTATTTTTGGTGGAAAAATATCATACATGTTAGCATATGCCCTAGAGCCAATCAGATTAGATGAGGCATATAATAGTTAATAATGCAAGCCAATCAGTTTAGTTTTGATTCAAGGTTTTCCTTCATGTTAGTGGCATGATTAACACTTACGCAAACACTAATTGGATGAAACTCATGAAACACAATGGCCTTGCAAAGTTAGTAATGAGTTATGATGATGAAATCCTTATGCATCAAAGCTGTATTTCTAAAAATATTCCTAGTTATTATATTGTCAAGATAGGGCATTGACAACGCAAAAGGACTAGCATATGCTAAGCCTCCATGTATTTGACACATGCAACTCTTTGATTTCATAGAAGTTGAAGTATAAAGATACTTGGGGATAGCATATGGTTGCTTATTTTATGGAAACAAGTTCACTGAACATGGCTTGTATAAGAATTTCATTTGGAATAAGTCACTTAAGTGTCTATGGAATATGTTCTCATGTGCCAATCGTGTACATTAGTCCTCAGACTTACGATACCAAGTCATCTTGTATAGGGAGTATCATGCACGAATAGGTCCATAATAGATGGATGCTTTGCTAGGGTGGTTTTGGGTATGGCATGAACCATATGAAGGTGGATGAGTGATCTAGAGAGGATTCACCACTCCAAGTAACATCGGAGATATTTAATTTGTTCTTGGCTTTGGTTAAGTTGATAATTTTGTTGGCCAACGCATGAGAAATTTAGGAAAAACTATTTCTTTGAATTCATGAGGTTAACTGAAAGTTGCAAGAACTAATATGGATTGATACATGAGTAGATACTGCCCATGCTTACAGTTTTTTCGAGATATCTGGTGAAAAAACTAAAGTACAATGAGAGGTTGGTTACTAAAAGTTTTTTAAGAGGTCTTATTGACTTTTCCTGCATACTGGGTGGCCATAGTGCCTTGCTAAAGGCCAATCTTGGTCTATAAATATTAATAAACTTAATTGGATTATTATGTTTATTGTTATTATGATGGAAGTTTAATGGGTCATACACAATAAGATGATATATTGGATTAAAATCAGGATTTCATTAAGTATGACTTAATTAAATAAAAGGTATAATAAGGAGAACTTAATTGAATAAGTTTAATTAAAAATAATTTAAGACATAAATTGATTTATGAAATCTAATTAGAGATGTCTTAATATGAAACTAAAGATAAGAATGTCTTATCAAGATAATGTCTATTTGTAGACATGGTTTTAAAGATAATATTAAATAAGGCAAATAATTATATCCAAAAAATTATATAATTATTTGATAATTATTTGATGCTATTTACATGAAGTAAAAATTGTTTTACTTAGGTTAGAAAATTTAAATTATGATTAAAGTATCTAACATGTGAATTTAAAAGATAGGCTAAGAACCCTAATTATCAAAGTTAAGAGAGTTTAGCTATTCCAAATTGGGCTTGCTAATGGGCTTGGTTATGGAATAACTATCTTTGGTGCACTATTAGGCTAAAATATTAATAAATTACTATTAAGGCCCAATCTTGGACAAGTTAATTAAAGTAGTTTTAATTAGGCTTCAAGAAACAATCTAAAGTGGGGCCACCTTTTGGGTATGTTAGTAATAGGCTTAGTTGACCCATTAGTCAAGCCTAACCTGGCCTATGGTATAAATATATTAGTAAGGCTTTTTGGCTGATAAGAAGCATAAAAGAAACCTGAGGCGTCAATCCTAGACTTTTTAAAAAGGGTTTAGTGTAAACCTTTGCTTCTTTAAGCTCTCTTTATGCAACCACGGTTTTTCTGAGTGTTCTTGAAACATTCTTAACACAATAAAGATAGAAAAATAGTTTTCTAGCATTAAAAGATTATTTTCTTTTACAAAAGTTGTGACATTGGCTAAATCTTAAAATCTTTGCTTCTTTAAGCCTCCTTTACATCGATTGGTATTTCAGGTGATCTTAAAGTGTTTTTGATCACAATAAAAGTAAAAAAATCAGTTTTCTATCCTAGTGGAATAAGCCAAAATGAAAATTATGATTTTGGATTCATTTATTAGCATCTACAAAAAATAGCTATTCCTTATGGAGCTAATTCTCTTTCTCTTTGTGTAATAGAAAAAGCAATCATTTTCTTATCACATCTGATCTGTACCTATTGTCATGACCTACCACTCATATGGCGGTACCCAACTTAGAATGAAAAAGAAGGTAAACATGGCTCGTCTTTGGGTTATCCCTTGATCGAGATTAGGATTAGGATTAGGCATAATAAAGTGAAGTTCGAGGGGAGGACCATTAAATGAATCGCTCGTCCAACTGGCCTTGGATGGCCATTACGAAATGGCCAAAACTTAGAGTCACTATCAATCATTTTAGGCTAGATATGATCGAATACTTATAAAAACTAGCAATTGTGAGTTACAAAACTTAAAACACTGATTTTATGGATTGCATATACCAATTTTGTTTTTAGAAAGGGTCTGAGAGTCGGTTACACGTAGAGAAGGATAGCACCCTCACGATGCCCAAAATTTATACCATCTAGCTATAAATTGCCTAAGTCTTGATTTGTTTCAATTTTTATTTGGTCATTATTTATGTATAATCTCCTTCTTAAAAATACAAATTTTTAAAAATTAAATCTAGGTTTTCATAGTAAAAATTTAATTAATATCTCTATATGCAACCAAGAGGGAGGAAAAACATAGAGGGTTCAGTAAAATGATCTCTAGATTAATTTAGAAAAAGATACTCTATGTCAAACACTGAAGGGATACTAACATTGAATATTGTATTAGATTTTATGAAATTCGAGTTTAAAATCATGAATGCAAAATCATCATGGGAAAGGACACATGTTAGTAAGGCATAAGACAACATAATAAATATTGCATTAAGGATGAAAACATAAAAACATAGAAAAAGAGGGACAATTGGGATGTATCTCGTAATTGACCTCTATTATTGAGGAATAACTAAATTGACAATTTTAAGACGTGTTTAGATTTGATGGTCGTCTCAGGCATAAAAAGTTTGATAAAAGGTCTAGGGAAGCCTAAGGAAGAAGAAACTTAGATTTTGATGAGACTTAAAAAAAAAGGTTTGGAATATCCCCTCAGAAAAAGAGGGGTTAAAAAGTCCCATTAGAAAAAGAAATTTTGAGTGATTTTTGAAGGTTAAAAAGTTTAATATATCTTGAGGAAAATATAGGTTGTAGAAATGAAACATGATAATTTAAATAGGAAATGGAAATTAATTTTGAAAAGTATTTGAGGTCTTGGTCTAAGCTTAACAAAACTCATGTCGTGACATGAAACTCTATGAGGAAATCGTTAAATATATTTTGGGTCATTCGAATGGCTCGAAGATATGGTTTTGGGAACATCCCTATGACTTTTATCAAGTTCAACGAAAGTAGGGGATAGCATCGCACTGCCTACCTTCTCGAATTTATTCCGGTTTGGTCCAAAGCTTTCTAGTGGCAAACGAGAAATCATCGGAAAGGCAACTCAGCAAGGATTAATATAAAATATTCAAAAATCTAGAAAATCATTTACTAGGCTGGATTAATTTTTGAAATTGCGTCTAAGCTGGCATTGACAGCAAGTGATGGGAAAAAAGAGTAGTGAACTTCAGAAAATTATCACAAACTCATTTGGAATGTTAAATCACAAATGTTACCCTTTCAGAGAAGGAATTTTATGAGATTTTTAGGAAAAATCTTTAAAAAATTCTAGAAAAATCGTTTAATGGGTCATAATTGCCTAAACGAAATATGAATCATTGATTCCAAGGGTTTTGGATAACAAAGGTTTAAACAAAACATAACTCCCAAATATAAAATGATTTGGCACAAAAGAGGTACTGTTGGAAAGGTAATTTGAAGCCTTTTCAAGAAGAATGTCAAAAAAAATCTAGAAAAATAATATAAAGTCCAAAAATAATTTTTCAAATCAGGATTATAATGCTACCAATGTCGAAACAAGGGTTTCTTCAAGTTTAAGGCTTTTATGGTCATGTGCCAAGATGTCAGACATACGAATGCCCAACTACAGGGGTCTCTGACAGTGGGGTAATAGACCAATCCAACTCTCAGAAAGTAAGCCATTGAACCATTCACTATCCATACAATTATTCATGATGAAAGGCTTGAAACAAGACTTTAATAAAACACTTGAAAATATTTTTGACTCTTGTAGGGGTTAAAAATAAAATTTGTTTGGCCTAATGAAGCCATGATTCCAAACATTTATGCTGGATATATCCCTAAGATTGGAGAGCTAATATATTTAAAACATTAAATCTATGCTAATCCCCATTGATTGAAGTTAGCATGGACTTAAATTAGGGTTTTCTTTGAAAATAGATTTTAGAAAGCATCATAAAGGCATTTCAAGAAACATATGATGCATTAAACTAAATGAAAACATAAAAAACTTGAGCAAATGTTCAAAACAACAAGTTATCCATGCATTTTAACAAAGGAATCATGGTGAAAATGCATTTAATGGCATGGTAAAGAAAAAAACATCCTAGAATGAACATTTACACATGAAATAAGCATGTTAAGATGAAGAAAAACATGGAAAAAATGCATGAGCAATGAATATTTTAGTGTTCAAACTAGATATGGCATCTTAGTTCATCTAAACAACATTAAAGCACCAAGAAAGTCATCAAAATCCTAAGACTGCCACAAACAAAGCCATAATAATGCATGGAAGCCTTAATAGGGTCATGGAAACATGAAGTTTCACTAAGATAAAGAAAATAAAGAAAAACAAGAAATGAGATGATAAAGAGAGAAAAATATACCCTAATAAAGACCTTAACTCTTAACTTCTTACATAAGCAACAACGAAGTAATGTAGAGCTCACTTTATTCCCTCTCTTTGCTATGGATTAGTAAATAAAGAATGAAAAGAAAGAGCCTTTGGTTATAATGTCTATAGAGAATGGTTTTAAGGGTAGAGATAGAGGAAATGAAAGATTTTGGAAGGGTTTTTAGGAGGGTAAAAAGAAAGCTATGGGAATGGAGTTTTTGGAAGAGCTCAAAAGTTTTTGGTGGTGATTTAAATACGGTGTAATCTCCCTTTAGCTGAATAAGAAAGTTAGATTATATAGGGGTGGATTCCAGTCACTAAAATGACCTAGCAAAAAGGGCATATATGACTTTTAACATGTACAACATGATGACTTACTGTACCAATATGAAACCCTTCAGCATTTGATTGGTTAATCTTAATTCTTGCAGGCAAAGAAAACCATGCATTAGCTGATTAAATGAATAATCTCAACTTTGTCCTTCTTTAAATCAAATTTTTTTCTAAAATACTATCATGCTAAGCTTAATAAGCTTTTCTATAATGTGTTAGTCTAGTATTTAAAGCCCAAAATGAAATCCACATGATTCATATGAAGTTATGTTTGATTTTGGATGATTTTCTAGGCCAAAGTCATGACCAAATTTATTTTTAGATGTTATAATAAAAAAAGTGTGAAAAAGCATGACATAGGGGAAGTTTTTCCTTATGGTATGGATACAATGAACGATACAATGAACTTTGTATCTATACCAAAGCCCTTCAAATATTGATACAATGAGATTTGTATCGGTAGATACCATATTTTTGGCTCCTGATATTGATACAATGTGCATTGTATCGATACCAAGCTCAACATTTTTCCAGGCATCAATTCCTTATACTGTGTATCAATACCACACGAACGAAAATCATAATTGTTGGTTTGAAAAAATCCTATATCAATACCAAGACATTGTGTATCAATACCATGCTAAAATTCCTCAAAGTATCGATACTCCATACCTTGTATAAACACATCATGGCCAAGTATCGAGACTATGCCCTTTGGTTTCCATTCAAGTGGTAAGATTTTGGCATTTGGATAATGTAAAGCCTTGTATCAGTGCCTCGAGCCCATGTATTGAGACATACAAACAAAAATATGGATTTTCCTTACCTTTGACTCTCTAAACCCGTTTACTTTAACTAGAGATGATGGAAAATTGACTCACGCTTTTCTGAGTGACCTCGGTGGTGCTTATATGATGACTTCTAATACCTTCTTTAGCCATTGTTAAGAATTAAGAATAGAGTAAAGATAAATAGACACTATTTTGTCCAAAAAGTAAGGATAACTCTTGAACACCTAAAAAATGAAGATCTAATTAGTACCATGCAGAAATAGGCACAAAATATTGGCAATAATTTTGACTAATAAACAAAATTTTGATAAGTTTTATAGGGTTTAACCTCCCTAATAAGCTTGTAGTTTCCTAGGTTTGAACCCTTAGATAGGTGTTAGTTAATGTGGGCTTTGGCTTAATAGGCATCTAGCTCTTTATGGATCGAGGTAGGTAAGCATCTAACTCTTTGTGGATTGACTGGATAAGCATTAACTCCTTATGGATAAGGTAGGTAAGCGTCTAGCTCTTTGTGGACTGAATTAAGTAGGCATGTAGCTCTCTTGGATTGACTTAATAAGTGTCCAACTCTTTATAGATTGAGGTAGATGGGTATCTAACTCTTTATGGACTAAACAAGGTAGATGTTCAGCTTTTTGTGGATTGAGATATGATAAGTTTAGGGGTTTTACTTAAGGTTCCAAGGGTTTTTGAAAATGAGAGTTTATACCTAGAGTTTTTAGTTTATTTTGGACTTTTAGAGGCAATAGGCCATACCTGTAAGGTCGTTAGTTGTTTCGTGTATGATGCATGGGGATGTGAATGCATACTTCCACTATGCGACTGTAATGATTTAAAATCTAATCTGATAATCAGCTTCAACATCTTAAGTTACTCAAAGTTCTATTAGGTGTCTTTTGTTCCAAGGCTTACCAATTTTACTCTCAATGTTCAAAAGGTTTTTTTCAAATAGTTAAGGTAGTTTTTAAAGGTTAAGGTGAACCATGATGTGAAGAAAAGTTTTCGAGTCTGATCAGCTCATGTTGGGGGTTTATTCTTCAGGGTTTGTTAATAGACTTGGTGGGCTTTTTTTGATATGACTAAAAGGGTGCTTCTAATAGTCCAAACTAACTGATAAGAATTTGGTTAGCGACAGTAGGGGTCAAGGATTGTTATTTGGCTCTAACCTTTGGCTAAAGTTTACTGAGGGATATTTTGATTATATTTTCAAGATAGAAGAAGTTTAAATGGTGAGTTTGGCTGTTGTTCCAGAACCTATTCTTAGCCTTTTAAACATGGACGAATCTTTCTATAAAATTTCATCTTCGTTAAAGTAATACTAGGAAATCTAATTATCAGATTTGTACAATCTATCGAGCAGTATCAATTAGATGACAAGCATGATGTAATACGGTATGCAAGTATGAGGAAAAGGAAATTTAGATAATGATGTATTTCATTTTTTGAAGAAGAGAAATACAATTCATGTAACATTCTAGGATATACAAAGAAAGTTGAAGATTAACTTTTCTAGGCAATTAGTCCTTGTTGATGCTAATGACATAAATCTTCCGTTGAGTGCTTCTAGAGACTTTTTTCAAATAGCCAATTTTTTTATATCGGTTGGCCTTCAAGAAACCCTTTAGACTTTCTCATGATGTGATGATTGCCCCAAGCCAAGGTAGAAACTACCCTTTTCCTTCGGGATCGAGTAGAAAGTGGTTTGGTGGGTTGAATTAGATAAGATAGATAGGTTAGGCCAAAATTTGGTGTCTTGATCATGTTATGATGGATAGATCAGGCGAATGGTTTAGTCCAAACAAGAGTAAGGTTTGGTTGCTTAAACTACCCTTTTGGGTTTTTAACTTAAGTGAATTTAATTTCCTAGATGCCATTTTCAATTTTCATCTAGGATTTTTTTAAAGATGAGAATACCTTCACAAGTTTCCATTTGAGAGGCCTTCTGAAGCATAATATTTCTTAACGGAATCAAAATTGATAGGGTTGGGCAAGTCATTACTATCCATTTTAGTTAAAATCAATGCTCCACCAGAAAAGACTCGCTTAACTAAATAAGGACCCTCATACTTTGGGGTTCATTTTCCTCGAGCATCTTTATGAATTAGAAGGATCTTTTTAAGCAAAATCTATTTCTTAAAATTGACGGTGAACTTTCTTGTTATAAGCTCTTATTATATGCTTATGGTAAATTTGTCTATGACAGATAGCTTTCACCTTTTTTTATCGATAAAATTAAGTTACTCGTATTTGTTCTTGACCCATTCAATTTTTTTAAGCTATGATTCCATCAAAACCTTAAGTGAAAGGATCTTTACTTCGATGGGTAAGATGGTCTCCATCCAATAGACTAGAGAGAATGGGGTAGCTCTAGTAGAAGTTTGAACTATTATGCAATATGCATGTAATGTGTAGGAAAACTTCTCATGCCAATCTTTATAGGTTTCAGCCATATTCTTGACTATTTTTTTAATGTTTTTTGGCTACTTCAATTGCTCTATTCATTTTCGGATGGTATAGCACTGAATTTTGGTGCTTGATCTTGAACTAGAAGTAAATTGCTTCCATCATTCTACTATCTAAGTTGCATGCATTATCCATGATGATTTATTCAACTAGACCATATCTATAGATGCTATTTCATTTCATAAACTTGCACACAACAGACCTGGTGACATTGGCATATGAGGCTGCTTCTATCTATTTGGTGAAATAATCAATGGCAACCAAGATGAAGCGATGCTCATTCAAAGTTTTGAGAATAATAGGTCCAATCATATATATGCCCCACATAGGAAAAGGCCACAGAGCCATAATGACATGCAAAGATGAAGATAGGACATGGATTTTGTCCATATAGATTTGGCACTTATGGCATTTTAGGGCATAGTCAATGTAGTCCTTTTTGATTGTCAACCAGTAATAGCCAGACCTCATGACTTTCATTGCCATTTTGTGTCGCTAGCATGCGTACCATAAATTCCTTCATGGACCTCTTTTAGAATTCTTTTAGTTTTAAGAACATCCATGCATTAGAGTAATGTTTGATCCCAGCTTTTTTGATACAAGACCCCACCATCCAAAATAAAACTGTAGACAGTATTCAGATTATTCGCTTGTCAATTTCAGTAACATGCTTTGGATATTGTTAATCTTAAATATACTAGAGAATGTCATGGTACTAGCAGAGCATCATTCTCTTTTTCTACGCTACAAGAATAGGCAGAAGCTTCATGAATACTCATTTAGATGGATGCGGCCTCTAACTCATGGGTTACTTTGACCATAGAGGCCAAGGTTTCCAAAGCATCCGTAACTTGGTTGTCCTCTCAAGGTAAATGCTAGAAGCTGATTTCATCAAATTAATGTTTTAGTTCAGTGATTAGCCTCTTGTATTGGATTCTCTTAGCATATCTAGTTTCTTATTCTTTCTGAGGTTGATAGATTACCAAGGTGTAGTTCCCATATACTTTTAAAGTTCTGATGCCCTTATTGATGGGTGCTTAGAACCTTAATAGGCATGTCTTATATTCGGATATGTTGTTAGTGCAGTCGAAGTTTAGTCTAGCAGTAAAAGGATAATAAGCTTTGTTAAATGTGATCAGAATAGCCCTGACTTCATGCCTTAATACATTTGAGGCTTCATCGAAACACATTTTCCAAGTTTGGCTATAGTTTGTACCATTATTCTCTTCAGATATGCACATTTGGTCCTCATTTAAGAATTCAAAATCTAATAGTTCATAGTTTTCTTTGGCTCAACTTGCTAAGAACTTAGCTATTATGCTACTTTTGATGTCTTTTTGGCTCACATAAATGATGCCATATTCGAAGAGCAATACTTACCATTGGGCCAACTTTCTTGACAAAGCAGGAGCCTCACATAGGTATTTGATAGGATCAAGTTTGGCAATTAGCCCATGGTAATATAACATGTATTGCCTTAACCTCCGAGCCATTCAAGCCATAGCACAACATAACTTCTTGCTCGTTGAGTAATTATTTTCACACTTCGTGGACCTCTTACATATATAGTAGATAGCTTATTCTTTCTTTCCTAACTCATCATGCTAACCCAATACACAGCCCATAAACTTGTCAAAAACTAACAGGTATAGGATTAGTGGTAGCTATGCATTGACAGTACAAGCACTGGTGGGCTCAATAGGTAGCACTTGACCTTGTTGAAAGCTTATTGGCATTCATCATTCCATTTGCCAGGGTTCTATTTTCGGAGTAGGTAGAAGATTGGATCATATTTATCAGTTAGCTGGGATATGAACCTAGCTATGTAGTTTAATCTCCCAAGTAAACTTCTTACTTTTTTTTTTAGGTACGAGACCATGGAAGGTTTTGGATAGTCTTTACTTTGTTAGGGTCGATTTTAATTCTTTCTTCACTCATAATAAAGCCTAATAGCTTGCTGGAGGTAACGTCGAAGATGCACTTAGCTTAATTTAGTTTGAGATGATATTGCTCAGCTGCTTGAAGTGTTTTTGGAGATTGGTGACATTCTTATTCTCTTTTGAGGATTTGGATATCATATCATCAATATAGACTTCTATCTCTTTGTGTATGAGGTATGGAATAATGTCACCATTGCTCATTGGTAAGTTACCCTAGCATTCTTAAGTCTGAATGGCATAACCTCATAGCAAAAGAAACCTATATGGTCAAGAAAGTGGTTTTCTTCATGTCATCAGTGCCATTTTAATTTGATTATAGCCTAAAAATCCATCCATGAAGGAAAACAAAGAATTTTTTATGGTATTATCTACTAGGGTGTCAATATGAGGCAAATGGAAATTGTCTTTAGGGCCAACCCAGTTGAAGTCCCTGTAGTTTATGCATATCTACAACTTACCATCCTTTTTAAGGATTAGGATACTGTTGGCTACCCATTCGAGATACTTAGCTACTTCGAGAAATTTGATGTCAAACTATTTCTTTACTTCATCTTTAATCTTTAGAAGCACCTCAAGTTTCATTTTCCTAAGCTTTAGTTGCTCAGGTTTGCACTTGAGTTTTAAGGGAAATTGATGAACCACTATATCAGTGTTTAGCTCGAACCTCTCTTAATAAGACTAAGCGAATACATTCTGATATTCTTGAAGAAGGTTGATCAATTCGATTCGAGTTAATGGGTTTATAAAGGTTCTTATCCTAATTTCTTTTCAGTCTTCCACCATCCTTAGGTTTACGATTTCAACAGGCTCTTCATGGGGCAAGATTTATTTCTCTTCTTATTCAATTATTCTTAATAAATTAGGTGACACGGTGCTTTCCTCGGGATTTCCTTTAGATTCAACCTTATTGGGGTAGATTGGTTGCTCAAAATTAATTTTTAGAATCTCAATATGGACATTCATGTCATTTTCATCTAGGTACCTAAAAATATAAAGAAGAATAATGTAGGCAAAAAAATGCAAAGACTAGAAAGAAAATCTAAGGATTTGGCAAGAAAGATGAGGATGGACACAGATAATGGAATTCAAAATACTTAGTCATTTTATTAATAATGGTTGATAAAAGTATGCCCATACAAAGGATCCTACGGTGCTCTTCAGCAAAAGCATGTAGGTTTAGTTTGTAGCATTACTTTGAATTAGATTCAAACAGCATAGGAATCTATGTTTTATTCCAAATGGTCCTAGAGTGCACAAACCTGTCTCATAATTCATTGCTAAAGTTCTTGGCTCAATTGCAATGACAGAGAAGTTCTTAAATGCTTCATTCAAAATGACCATTACATTGATGGAGCCAAAAGTTCCTCATTGATTCAGATTGAAATGTCCTCCTAGGCAAAAGCTTTTTGTAGCAGTAGAAGCACTATTGGTTCATATTAAATATCTTGACCCTTTAAATGAGCCATTCTCCTTGTTCATGTTTTTTGAGTGCATTTATTTTGTTGGAAAGCATTAGGCATGAATCATAGATCTCTCTTGTCAATTTAATGGATGACTTTTAAAGCTTTAGAGATCCCTTATAGATGTTTTTCTAATTTTTTTCTAACTCGGGCACCATTACCAACAATCAATTGGTTGTTTTTTGACAGATAAGGATAGATCATTGGCCAACCTTCTTTGACAATGTTTGCTAACTAAGTGGAGAATGCTTGTTTCCTATCATAGAATTCGATTTTATGTTTGTTCATCATTTATTAGACCATTGCATGAAACTCTTTACACTTTTGGAAAAAGTAACCTCGTACAGTATGGAAGTTGCAAAATGTGACCTTGTACCAAAATTTGCTAAACCAACTTCATTAGTGTCCTGACTTGTTATATGTTCCTTATAATTTCATAGTCATCTTTGGCATTGAACATATTCATAGCTAATTCGGCAAAACTGAGGAATAGATTGATTCCCATGCTAGAGTTTAACCCCTGCTCAGTCTTAAATATTTTTTCCATCATTCTCTGAAGTAGTCTTCTAAGCAAAATCACTTTCATGGTATCATCGATCATCTTGCATAGTATAACTGAATTTGTGAAGTTTTTCATGGTACTTTCTACTACACTTTCTTAGTAAGGTGTTTGTAAAGTGCCAATGAACCTGACAGTCATCTCTTTCGATTAGCAGAGGGTGAACTTGGGTGGTCTCTTTTCACCACCTTTGGGCGTATTGCCTAAAGTTTTCTATGGTTTTCTTTTCAATGTTTAATAGAAAAAGATTATCTGGAGCCTAGTCGAATACATGTTTGTATTGATAGAGGAGCGCGAGCCAAATCTACCCATGATTAAATTCCAGTCAGGTCAAGCTCTATGTACTAATGAGTAGCTGCCCCAGTCAAGCTTTCTTGGAAACAATCTATTAGCAATTTCTCATTATCTTCATGCCCTACCATCTTTTGGCAATACACATATATATGTGCGGTAAGACCTATTGTCTCATTGTATTTGCCAAAATTTGATACTCTGAACTTAGGTGGGACGATGAGGTTTGAAACTAGGCCCATTGATTTGGCATCTACAATCCCTAACTTGTCACTTCCTTTTACAACCTTGAGGTACTTCTCCAACAATTTGTATTTGGTTTCATTTTCAATAGCCTTGACATATTTTAAACCAGCAACTTTTTCCTATTTTACTTGTTCATCAAGGTTTGGGACCAAAGGATTATTGGTGACAATCCCATATTTGCACCATGATGTCCTTAAGCTAGCTATGGTGTTACCGTTGGATTTATATAGATGAATGGTTTAGCATATGGAATTGATGCTATTAGTATTTTTTTTTGGGATACCCTTTTGGGAGTATTAGTAACCTCAGTACCCTCATTCGAATTAGCTTTGGGATTGGTTGGTTCCTTGCCTTTATCAGTGGTATTTACTTACCCTTTTATCCTTTAAGGTAGCGACCAACAATTTTGTCAATTCAGTAACATGTTTTTGTAGTTATCAGTCTTATAAAGCATTTACTCCTAAACCTCTCAATGTATAGCTTTAAGCCTCTCAATACGAGCCTAGTGATCATTCTCCATTTCCTTCCTGCATAAACAAGAATTATACTAGTGTTGGATGTTCGATTCTATGTTTTAAAGACTCTCGCATTTTAGAGTGATGCCATATTAGATTTAATGTGATATGATGAGTATGATGTATGCGTGAATGAACATGTAATCATATGCGATTGAAAATGTTATATAAATAGGAAGAACATGATGAAACAAATTAATTTATATATGCAAATACAAGAGACAGTTAGATTTTGGCAACAGTTCTGGAGTAAGTATCTTCCATTTGAGCAAAGCATTAATGATAACCTATTAAGTTTGAAAGTAATCAAATCTAAAAATATCACACATGATTACATTGTGATTACAAGTTTCAAAATGTATAACAACTCTTGTCCACTGTCTCTTACTGGCACCTCACAGTTCTAACTGATTTGACCATGTCATTCGCATTATTTTTAGCCGCATGAATCCGTTCAATAAGGCTTTGGAGACACTCCTTATACTCTAATCAGGCTCGGTCATCTGAGATCAAATTCTAGTGTAATTCTTTAATAAAACTCGATAACCTATTAACATGGTTCTGCTGGACCTAAAGGGCATGCTCAATTTCCTGAACCCTTGCAATGAAGGTTTTATTCTTGACTCTTCCCTCTCAAAGAACTTGCACCCAAGTTGCTAGGCTTTTGCTTCTTTTCTGATAAAACAATGTGATATCACAGTGTTAGTGAGTTATTCCACAGTGGTCTCTGCTTGAGCCTTCTAAGTTTCTAGGTTATTTGTGAAAGAAATAAGTTTAGATTTCCATTTGGATAGGGATTTACCAGCTCTTTGGTATTTCTAAGCTTTTTAAAGTGCCACGTAGTATTTCTTCGTGTTCTAAAAATCTTCATTGATGGCATTCTTTGTCTTAATAAGGTCACATATCAGCCCTTCTTGGACTTGATGCTGATGCTTCTATTAGCCCTTCTCTTCTTGTAACTGATAAATTTCTCTAACAAAAGTGGCTCTTTCCTATGCAAACTCAAGTTTTAAGATCTCGATCTGATGAAGGGTTACCATCGAGATACGAAAAGCTTTATTAGCATGCAACAACATGGTGTCATTGACTTGCTTGGCTATCTAATCCTTATAGGCTGAAGTCCTATTTTTTCTCCTTTTAGTATGATACTACAGGTTTTCACCACACATCAAAGATCTTTTTTTGTAGCCATCCCTTTCACACTTGAAATCTAGCATACCAAGCTTATGAGTGATGGGGACAAATTGTCAGTAATCAAATTATCGTAAAGCCATGAGCGGGGCATAGTTGATGCCTCTCCATAATCCATTAAGAGGCACCCAATAAAACAACTTGCACTTGCACACTATTAGGCCAAGACTAATCCATGGAACCATCCAAGTCTTTTTATTACTATTCAAATCTTGAAATTTACAATCCACTGATCAGGTTTCTCTTTGAGTATGCAACTGAGATTATCTACTAAACTTAGCTGAAATCATGCTTTAGCTAAAAAGGTTGTAGCCTTTGATTAGACCATCTAGCCATATAAAGAGTTTGTTTGCAAGCAAACTTAGGTGAGGTGTCAAGACATGGATGAACTTACATGAGGATGAGATGATCAGCCAGGGGTTTTGAATAGCTCAGGGATGTTTACAAAGGTTCTCGATTGAAACACCATAAACAAAAAAAAAAAGAGAACAAAAAAAGCAAGAAAAAAAAAGATAGCTTCAAGTTCTACATAAGGTTATTTTCTTTCATCTTCTACTTTCATTTTCACATCTTTTCTTCCCTTTGACAAGAGCTTGATGATCCTATGCCATGCTTAGGTGATGATTTATGCCAAGGTGTAAAAACCAAGTTATGGCCAAATCTTAAGCTATGACCTTAAATTGCTATATTTTGTTTTTATTTGATGTTTCTTTTTAAAAGTTCTGCAAAAACCATGTTTCCATCAAGAAAGTTTGTTTCCCAAATGTTTTTTGTTGATTTCTTAGTTTTATATAAGTTTTCTTCATGTGTTTTTCATATTTTGCCATGGTTTTATCTTTATATTATCTATATTTCATGATGAGTATGATAAATGCATTCTTTGACATTTTCAAGCATTATGATAATGATTCATATATCCATGCATTTTACATAAGAATATTATGATTATGACCATACCACCATCAATGATGATTAGTCCATGTATGTTCATGTTAATAAGGTATTTTGTGAGTAAAAATCATGTATGATGCATACTTTATGTTTGTTGGTAAAAAGTGATCTTTATGGTGCATTTAGGAGTGTTAGAAATTTTTAGGGGCCATTTTGCAATTTCCCATGATGATTCATGCATGTTAAGGATCATTTTGCAACTTCTTTGCACCTAAGGGCCATACTAGTTATTTCCCATGATCTAGGGACTTTTATGCAATTTCATGTATGTTGGGTTATTTATGTCTTTTTCTATGATCTAGGGACTTTAATGCAATTTTATGAATGATAGGGTCATTTAGGTCACTTTCCATGATTTAAGGACTTTTATGCACTTTTAAGCATGCTGGGG
>JBBYHL010384850.1:0-21555 GCA_038381835.1 Adansonia madagascariensis
AATGCCCCTTTGATGTGCAAAATGCCTAATTTCATCCTCATTATTTTGATAGCTCTTGCTCATGCATTTTATGCCATGTCCATGCATCTTGATATGATTAATCGATGTATGAATCCTTAGCCTAGCATATTTCAAGCATGTTTGTATGTTAGCTTGCATTTTGTCATGAATCATTGTTATTTTTAGCATGCTTTACTCTATAAAATGTGTACATAACACTTTCTTTATCAAGACCATTGGTAAAGTTTGCATCCCCATTTATGTTTTGTGCCATCCTCTTATACGTTCATTGTCTTCTCCTTGTCCTTGTCTAAATGCATGTTTGATGGCTATCAAAAACTAATTTTCAAAACCTCCCCAAGCCAAGCATGTTAACCTTAACCAATGATTATTAGCATAAACTTAGCATTTTCTTTAAAGTTAGCAAAAATATCTTGGGAAAAATTAAGTTTTTCAGATCTAGAATCTTGGTTAAACGAGCTCAAATCTTTTGATTTTGAATAAAAATGGCCTTACACTTGTTCTCGAAATGTTTGTGCCTTGTTTTTGAGTCGAAACCTTGAGTGGTATGATCAACAGGCTGTTTCATCATCCCCAAATACTTTGGGGCTGTGCAAATGAGTTCGTGATGCTAATGCCACTCTTTCCCTTTAGTCATGGATGTTCGAATGTCAATGAACCGAGTTTGGACCTGAAAACACAAAGAAAAATAAAAAATATCCCCTACTTTGCTTTGTCCCCTATTGGCAGTTACTGTTGCAAATTGAAAAATACTTTAAAATCCCAAACAATTTTTTATGACTTTTATAATATTTGTCTCTGAAAGTGTGTCAAACATCTTTAAAATAAGGTCTTGTTCACCCCCGGATCAGTTCGGATGAGTGAGTTATGATTTTTCAAACCTAGATTGTCCAGAATCCCTAGAGTGAACAAAGTGCATTTTGGTTGGGCCTTTAGGCCCACTAAACAATTTTTCCAAATCTATCCAGCACTTTTCCTAAAATGTTCATGAAATTCCCTTTTTGGAAAGGTATTATTTACAATTTTTTGATACCAAATGAGTTCGAAATGATTTTTTGAATTTTGGCACACCTTTTTCCTCACATGCTCTGTCAGTAGCGTAATTGACCCAAATTTGAAAATTTATTTCCTCATAAAGTGATTTTTTAGGATATTAGAAATATTTTTAGATTGACCCTCATCGAGCTACCTTTCTAACGGTATCTTGTCCACCCTCTAAAGCCTTTAAACCAATTTAGAATAAATTTGGAAAGCGGGATAGCATGATGTTGTCCCCTGTTTGGTTATGGTCAAAATTGAGTAGTGTTCCCGAGCTTCGACTCAAGACATTCAAATGCCACCATATCACCCCGATCAGACTCGAGAACATGCTTTGACCTCCCACAAGCTCGTATCAAGGCACGATTATATTTTTTTTACATCTTTACCATCCTCATTCATAATAATTTCTTTTGCCAAAAATCATCGAAATGCTCACATATTTCCTAAATCATAAAGTTTTGCAACTTAAGTTTTCCAACTCGACTTCTCTAAAGAGTGTCAGATGTGTCACTTTTGGGGATACTTCAACCTCAACCTTCTGAGGGGATACTCCAACCTCGCTTTTCAAATTTGTCAAGATTTAAAAATCTTCCTTTGTTAAAATTATTTATCATCAATGAGGATACTCCAACTCTATCTTTTTAAGGGAATACTCCAACCTTGTCTTTCAACTACAATTAAATTTTTTTTCCTTCTTGGACTACCATGAATGGGTTAAACAAACCTCATTCAATCAAGAAACGCAGATGCATCTCGAAAATTATCGATTTGGTTATTCCTAGATAATTGATGCCAATTGCGAGATAAATTCCAATAGTCCATCCCTTTTCTTTATCATTGCATTGAATGATCCATGTTATGTTACTTCATTTGTTGCCTTACTAACGTGATTTCTTTGTGATGATTATTTGCATTCATGTTTTCCAATCATTTCAAATAAAACTGAAGGTAATATTCCATGTGGTATCTTTTTAGTGCCCAAAATGGAATATTCTATTTTTCAAAATAAAATCCAGAGGTCATTTTTATTGAAAATCTCTATATTCCCCATCTCTTTGGGGCGTATATGAGATTAAATCTTTTCATCAGAAAAGAAATTTTACACATCCTTTTCTTGTGTCAAAATAGTGATGAGTTAAGATCGAAAAAATTGATACCGAGATAAGACATAGCAAGTAAAGTACCGATTTTGGGCGTTGCGAAAAGTTTTGTACCTCATCGTGCGTAACCAACTCTCAAACCTAAATGGTGAATCTTTGTACAACGTAGACCACGGGATCGATGTTTTGAGTTCGGTAACTCAAAACATAGGTTTCAATAGGCATCCGATCATGCCTAGCCTGAAATGACTGGTGGCAGCTCCAAGCATTGGCCACTTTGTGATGGTCATCCGAGACTAATAAGATAAGCGATTCATCTTATAGTCCCTCTTATGTATCATAAGTTGAGAGTCTGTACTTTCTCATTCTAATCACGTTACAAAAGAAAAGTCTCGATCAAGAAGACATTTTCTAGTCAAAAAAATATTTTAAGTCGTATAAATCCATAAATCCGCGAGGATCTACCCTGGGGCACGTTGTGACAAGGTACATGCACCAAAACCTTAAAATGCCCTTACTTTTGGGATTTTGTCCTCACTATTTACATAGTTATATAAGGCCAATATTCTTAATAGTACACATACATTTTCAACTAGAACTCTCACTTCTACATATTTTCTCTACACATAACAAGCTCTAAAATACTTAAAACATTCTTATTGTCATAGTTATACGTACCAACTCCAAAAAGCACCTTCAAAACACCATTTTAAGCCACTTTTAATGTTATTCTTCTTGCTAACTCATAGCAAGTGCGAAAAAGCTTTAAAGGCAACATTTTTTCTTGGAAAAAAACTCATCATTTGGGAGAAAAAGCTACTAGAATTCTTGTTGGTATATTCTTTCAACTTGTTTCTTTCTTTTCTTGCTATTTTCATGTTTTTCATCATGTTAGTGGCCCCTTTCATGCAACCATGACAATTCGGGTTCCATGCATTTTCTTTAGTGTCTTGTTCATGAATTTATGTTTTTGTCATATATTTGTGCATAGCAATCATGTCTTCATGCATAAAATTTATGTTGCCATGAAATTTTCAGCTCTTATTCATATCCTAAAACACATTTTTTTATGTTTATATCATGTTCTATATCTCTATGAATATATTGTAACATGTTTATGCATTTTTCTTTGTCTAAAAATCATGTCTTTATGCTGTCATGAAATCTCCAGCATGTGTTCGTATCATGAGAACACTTTCTTCTAT
This sequence comes from Adansonia madagascariensis, assembly GCA_038381835.1. Classification (NCBI taxonomy): domain Eukaryota; kingdom Viridiplantae; phylum Streptophyta; class Magnoliopsida; order Malvales; family Malvaceae; genus Adansonia; species Adansonia madagascariensis. The sequence continues at coordinate 3,368 of JBBYHL010384850.1, forward strand.
GCTCATATCATATTTTATTTATCAATAGATAAATTCTTGTATGTTCATGTATTATCCATGCTTTTCTTGTATTTTTAACATGTTTCTTGATGTTTAAGCATATTCTTATCATTTGATGCCATATTTAAGTGTTTTACATGATTAAAGATTTTTGCATGATATCTTGGTAAAAATCTATTTTTAAAAACCTCCCTAAGTTAAGTTCATGTTAACTTTAATAAATGAGGACTAACATGGACCTAATATTTTTTATCAATTGGTCTTCCAATCTTGAGGAAAAATCAAGGTTTCCATGTTTGGATTCAAGGTTAAATGAAGCTAAATGTTTTGATTTTCATAAAATAAAACATTTTTTTTAACTTGTCCTAAATTGCTTATGCCTTGGTCTTATTTTTAGAGTCTTTTGCTTGTGACATGGTTAATGGGCTGTTTCATTGTCTCAAATTACTCTAGCATTATGCAAATAAGCTTGTGAAGCCACTATCATTAACCTCTTCTATTATGGACATTTGAATGCCTATGGCTCAAATTTAGTTCTAGGAAACCCAAAAAAATTGAGAAAATTCCATGTTTTGTGCTAACAGCACTATGACCATGATTGAAAAAATCATTTCTAAACTCTAAATAATTTTTCAAAATTTTTTGATATTTTTCACTAAAACAGCATCAAAGTAATTTTTCAATAGAATATTATCTGCCTTTGGATCATTCTGGATGAGGAAGTTATGATTTTTTTGAACCGATGTTGTTTTGGAACCCTTAGAATTAGTGCTTTGCATTTTTTTAAAGACATTTAGGTCTACCAATGATTTTTTTAGATTTTTTAAATACTTTTTCTAAAAAATTTAAGAAATTCCCTTTTTGAAAAGGTATCATTTGCTATTTAACGATTCTAAACGAGTTGGGTATGATTTTTTGAAGTCTGCTACACCTTTTCTATTGCACATGCTATTAGCATCATTTTAGATCCAACTTCAAAAATTATTTCCTCCTAAAAAGGGATTTTCTAAGATTTTTAAAATATTTTTACATTTAACCTTACCAAGTCACTTTCCAACAGTATCTCACTTGACTTCTAAAACTTTGGGATCAGATTGGAATAAAATAGGAAATAGGGATATCATGATGTTATCCCCTGTTTCAGCAAAAATTAATCGATTTTTTGAAATTCCCACTTCAAGTTATTCAGATGCCTTTAAATGAGTCAAACCAACTCTGTCGAGTCAAAAAAATATATGTCAACCCTCTTAGGCTCATATTAAGGCAAGAGCATTTTTCAAATTCCAGTAATTTTATTTTGCCAATTTCTCATCTTTAAATAAAAATCATCAATTTTTGTCAAAAATTATTGGAAATGGCATCTTGTTAAGAAATTATAGAACCTTTATTAATATAAATCTTTTAATCTTGTTTTCCTAAAAATTACCAAAATTTCCTTCTTCGAGGATATTCCAACCCTAATTCCCTAGGGGATACTCCAACCTCACTTTCTGAAAGTTCACTCAAAAATCAAAATTTCCTCTTAGATTCTACCTTTTTTTTAAAAAAAATTTTAACCCTTTTTCAAGCTTCATTCAATCTATGGATCCAAACACATCTCAAAAACTGTTAACTTGGTTATTTCTAAATAACCGATGACAATTATGAGATACATTCTCTTCATCGCTCTCCTTTCCCTTTTTGTATGATTTATTTTACCTAAGATTATATCATTTTTGTCTTACTAAAACGTTTCTCTTTGTGGTGTCCATTATGCACTCATATTTCTAAATTTTTTACAAAAATTAAAAGGCAATATACCGTGTCGGTATCTTTACAATACTTGACATAGAATATCTAATTTTTAAAATTTTTGACCCATCTCTTTAGGATGTATATGGGATTAAAATTTTTTTCTAAAACCTGAATTTACTATTTTATACAAATTCATGCATAAAAGGGGATTATATCAAAATAATGATAATCTAAACTCAAGAAAACTGAAACTAAGTTAAGACATATCTAGAAAATACAAATTTCGAGCGTTATCGAGGTGTTAATACTCCTTCAAGTGTAACCACCTTTCGAACCTAACCATCAAATCTCTGGACCATGCAAGCCATGAAATCAATGTTTTGAGTTTCGTAACTCTCAATATCAATTTCTATAAGCATCTGATCACATCTAGGCTAAATAATCAGTGGTGATTCCAATCGTTGGCATTTTACGATGGCCATCTAAGACTAGTCATATAAGCAATTCCTCTTACGGTCCCTACTCATGATCAAGAGCCGATAATCTATACTTTGTCACTCCTATCACGTCAAAAAATAAGAGTCGTGGTGAAGTGGACACTCCCCTATCGAGAGAAAATATTTTTAAATCGCGTGCTTACTTCGCAAAAAGCGAAGCACGTTTTTTATGATCTTTACAAAAGTAAACTTAAGTTTTTATTTCATTTTGTTATGCATTTCTAAGTAATCAATTCTAATAGTGTTTCTACTAACAAGGTTAACATTATTATTTAGTAAAAATGGAACTCTCTAGTTTTTTCATGTTCAACCCATGTAAATGGATAACCTTATTTGATAATAGCTTTAGACTATGCTTCACAATAAGTTTGTTTATCTTTTTTTTCGTTATCAGATTTCTTATTATTATTATTAAGATATCTAGAATATTTTGTTGGATGAAGTTTAAGATTAAATGTACCCAATGTAGATTTTCCATCATATGATTTCCCACATGCTTGTATACGGCTTTTAGTCTTTTCCTTAGAGATTAAGACTCGACAAGATTGAACTAAAGCCAAAACTCACTGTGCCTTTGTGACGGCTCAAGTAGAGAAACTTGACTTTGAATTTCAGGGCTATAATTACTAAAATCCATATACATTGATTCCTTTTTTCTCTGATAACCTAAAAAAATTAAAGTTAAACCTACATAAATAATATTAAAAGTCAAAGTTAAAGTATAAAATTGTTAAAATAATAGATATATAGCATTTCCATTCCTAAGCAATTTCATTGGATATTTTCAAAGTAATAAATATATAGCACCATATGCATATCATTCTACTTTTGTTCAAAATCAAAGGACAACTGTCAAAAAAGCAAACAGAAGTGAACTTGACTCCTAATTATCAAGTCTGGAGTCTCTAAGGAAGTAAACTTTGCCGATTCGAACATAAGTAAACTTTGGCCACTGTTAATGCTACATTTTACTATTAATTTTTTTAAAGCCTTTACTCTTTTGTTTTATAATTGTAATTCAAACTTAAAAAGAAAAAAAAACAAAAACTCATATTTATAAAAATATAATAAGACTTACATTCTTCAAAAAATTGATCAAAATAATCTTCTAAGATAAAAAATGAACTTCGAATAAGCACATGCAAAACAGAGTTAAAAAAAACTTCTTCAATAATTTTATTGGTGAAAAACGAAAAGAAAAGTACTAAAAAGGGGATTTTGGGTTGCAGGTAATGAAAAATTATGATTTTTTCTTTTTTATTTTCAAAAATAAAGAACTGACCTTACTTGCTTGTGAAAAGAGCCAGAGAGATCAGGGAAGCTTGATGGATGTGAAAAAAACCAAAAAAAAAAAGGAACAAACTTAAGATAGAGGTAGTGGCTATTTTTTTTGGCAAAGAAGAGGCAGCTATGCCTTGCTAAAAGGAATAGCATAACACAAAAATAAAACACATTAACTCATCAAGTCATTAGGGTTTTGTAACTTTTATTGGGTAGGTAACTTAGTTTTAGCCTTTTAAGATTTTTTTATTTTACCACTTTTTAGGTTTTATTACTTTTTATTAATTTTGTCTTTTAATTTCCATGGATTAAGACATTAAGTCATCTATTAGACAATTACTGTGATAATAAAATACATGTATTTACCGATTTTAGTACTTAATACTTGTTTACTATACTTTTTGTTAGGTGTTTAACCCATATTCAAATTAGGAATTAGTTTACATTCTGGTAAAATTCTATTGATTGTAGATTACTTAGTAGTTAAATTTATTTAATAAGAAAATATTCTTAATAGGAAAGAAATCTTAGCAAATAAGAATTCTTTTATGACCAAGTAATTGTCGCTAAAAATATAGAGGGGTCTTGCTCTTTAGAATTAATGAGAGAGATGTAAACTCTATGAGATTTTATTATTGGAGGATGGTTCGTAGCTTTATCTGTGCAAAAGTTATAAGTTATTTGTTGGAGAGTTTGTTGCTTTATCTATGCAAAAGCTATTATTTGTTTGTTTGGAGGGTTTGTAACATTATCCATGCAAAGTTTGTAAGTTGTTATGAGAAGGTTTGTAAGCTTTTCCAAGCAAATGTTGCATATTTTGTGAGGAAGTTAGTAGCTTTATTTGTGCAAAAGTACAAATTGGATTAGTGATGATTTTTTTACCCTTTTAGGGTCATGGAAATAGATTAGAAAGGTTAAACAACATTAAAATTTATATACTTGTATATGTTTCTTGCTTGTTTTAAATCAATGCACTATTCATATCAAGACTTGAAAATTGTCGATGCTATTTGTTTATAATGCTCAGTTCCTTTAGCTTTATTTCAGATTTGTAATGTAGGTAAGTATAGATTGTATCCCACAATGACTTTTAGAAATGCAAAATTGATTTTGAGAATAAAAAAAGAAATGAAGTAGTAAGAAAGATAGTAGAATCTAGTTGAGAAGACATCAATAAAAGTAAATGAGGGGTTTTGAATTACTTTTGACTAAAAACAAAATGAAAACAACTTTGAAAATAGTTTAAGTGAAAAATCAATGAGGAAAGACTTCGTCGTAAATCAATCTTACTTGCCAATGTATTATCCAACAATCAGTGAAAAACTTTTATCCACTATTTTAAACAAATTAATTAGCCATAGAATCAAACATGTATTGAATTCTTTGATTTCCCTTACTTATTAATTAACCAAGTTAAGTACGTGATTAATCCTTACCATTTAACTACCCTAAGAGAGGCTTTTAGAATATAATTAAAAGAAAACTTTAAAAATTAAAAAAGTTTAATTGATTCAATCTAACAAAATAAAAAACTAACTTTATTTAGGAAAGACTTATGTTTTCCATAACCTTTGAAATGAAAACTTGACCGTCCTATTTGCTATTTATGAAGAAATCACATAATTTGATTAATTAAACTAGCTTTAGATTATGAGCAAACAACAAGTATGGATAGTAGAAGTTGAAATCATACAACCATGTCATTTTAATAGAAAAATACAAGATATTTGTATGAAGGAATAACTTTGACAATGACTTTGTTTATTTCTCATGATGAAAGAATACAAAAGCTTGAAATGTTTTTCTACCAAATGAAAAGCACTTAGAAAGACATAGTTTCGAAAACAAGAAAAAAAAAAAGAACAAGAAAAAGTAAGAATGAGTAACCGAAAACCATTTAGCCCTTTCTCTATTTATGAGGAAAGAATTCAGCTAAAGTTCAAGATAAAGATAATTATATCAATTTATCAAACTAAAAATCAGAACTTAATCTCCAGTCTTGATCTTGTCCCTTGAAAGATTGTGTGCAATCTTCTTTTTTGATAAATGCAGCCACTTTCAGTTTCCTAGAAGCTTTCATGATGTGTTCTTGCATAATTATATCAATTTATCAAACTAAAAATCAGAACTTAATCTCCAGTCTTGATTTTGTCCCTTGAGAGATTGTGTGCAATCTTCTTTTTTGATAAATGCAGCCACTTTAAGTTTCCTAGAAGCTTTCATGCTGTGTTCTTGCCAATAAAATCTTGTAGACACCTAATTTCATCCAAGTCCCTTCACTAATAATCATGAATATCCGAAATTGAGAATTTAAGGACCGCCCTCATTGGGAACGATCTTTTTTTCAGATGAACCAAACATTTTCAAGACCTTTTAAGTCATATCTAAATGGCTGTAAGTTCATGTGATAGAAAAAGTCATTTTTTAACCTTTAATTTCGGATATATAGGATGAATATCTAAGAGAAAAGTTATTTTTCAATATTTTCTTCTCAAGTTTTGAAAATCTATTTTTCGAGATGATATCACAGTCGAATTTTCTATTTTTATGAATATTTTGAGATTTTTTCATAAAGCTTGAAAAACTAACCATCACATATTTTTACCGACACTTGTCTAGTATTTATGTCAATGCATTTCAAAAAAATAAAAAAATTCAAGAAAAAATAAGTATTGGCATTTTTTTTATCACAAGGTGTCAAATTTTCAATTTTGTTAATTAATTTTGATCTTTTATAGTATCGCGAGTATTATACTCGTAAAATTGTTTTAGTTCAATTTATTTTGGATTTCAGAATTTCACCCTTTTTTATTTTTGATAATTCATATTTTAGATAATATGTTTTATTTAACCCATTTTATATAATTTTCAATGTATTCTTTAAAATTTTTCTCAGGTTCAAAATACGAGTTTTCCTTTATCTATAAACTTTTTGGTAGAATTTTCTCACGCTTTGAATTTTTAAATTCTTTAAAAATTTTTATTTAACCACCATTAAATCAGTTTTTCAAAATTCATTTTATTTTATGAGTTTTGCATTTTTTTTAGAATTCTCTCATTCCCTTGATACAGAGTTTTCTATTCCATGAATTTTTTTAGGAGGAATTTTTTGAGTTTAAAATTTTTAAAATTCATCAAATATTTTATTAAAATTATATTAGCCCAGTTTTTAAAAATTTAATTTATTTTATGAGTTTTAATTTTTTTCCCGAATAATAATTTTCTTTCATAAAGACTTTCTTATAAAATTTTACGAGTTTTGAATTTTAATTATATTTTTCTTGTACATAAGAATTCTCAAAAATTTTCTTGTATAATTCAATACTTGAAATTTTTATAAGAAAATTTTATTAGCTTTATTTTGTGTAAAATATTTTCAATGGGCCTAAAACTTTCAAATTTTGTAAATAGGTTCAATAAGCCTAATAATTTCTAAACAAGCCCAATGACCTTACCAAGCCCATTTTCTTAATTTTTCACCAAGTTCATCCTCTAAAAGCCTTCCAAGCCCATCTTAATATCCAGTTTTTCAACAAAGTCCATCTTTTCTTTCTAATTTTATATCAATTATTTTTATTCAATTTTTTTTTTGGAATTTTTTTTTGAAATTTTTATATGATTAAATTCTTGATTGGATTTATTATGTGAAATTTTGTTGAGACATGAATTTTAATTTGTTATCATTTTTCTTAAAATTTTTAATTAGGCTTTTCATACAACTTGATTGCATTTGTTTCTTTACTTTCAAGACTATGTTTACTTGTATATTTATAATTTTATTTTATTTTTTCATAATTTATTCTAATTTGCTAATTTAGTTATACGAAATCTAATTTGGGTTGGAATTAAATTCTTTTCCAGTTGATTTAGTTTCATTCCAAATAGATCATCAAGTTAGGCCAAAATGAATACATTGTCATCATGCTAAATCATGGCTTTAGGTGGTGGCTTGTAAGAAAAGATGACAAGAGCATGGGCTTATGACATAACACTTATTATTTTTCAACCTAACAAGTTAACTTAACAACAAACTAATCCAAAAAAAAAAGTATGAAAAAAAAAAGATGGAAATTCAGCTCCTCCTTGGCCGAATCATCCTCCCCTATAAATAGGGGAGGATCTTTTCTTCAAGATTTCTTAGTTTAGAGGCCAAAAAAAATTGAAAAAAAAAATTCAAAGCTTTGTTTAAGGTATAATCTCCACTAAAATCTTTGAAGTTTTATTTGTTTCATGCATTTTTCTTCTCTTTGGTGAGCTACAAGTATGCTTAAATTCATGGATTTTTTATCCATGTTGAAAGATTAAGCATTATGGCCATGAACTAATTTCCTTAATTTTATTTTTTTTTCTTGTTAGTAAATTATCTTTCTTCATGAATCAAGTTTATGTGGATATGATGTTGGTTTTGGTGTCGTATTTGTCATATATATGTTCATATGTATTTTATTTCTTTTAATGTTTTCTTGTTATTATGGTGAAATCACATGTTTACATATTTATTTTTGTAAGTTTATCATACAATGGTGCTAATTTGTGTTAAATAAAATATGAATATTTGATTATTGAGTTTAAAAAAACATTTATTGGTAGATTATTTAGGTGTTGGTCGAAATTCATGCTTGTATATGTGGTGATTTTTTTGTAGTCATTTTGCAAATATAAAAAGTTTAGGGGATAATTTGTAACAAAATAAAAAAAATTAGGCCTATATGCTTGGCCAAAGCACACTTGCACCATTTGGAGTATATTTTATGCATTTATCCAGTTAAAATACATTTTTTTTGTTTTGGGGTCTTTTGGCAATTTTACGAAGTTTAGGGACTTTTGTGTAAAAATTGAAAATTTATTCTAGTGGCAAAAATGGTGACCAAATCTTGCTTGTAATTTTTTATGTGATTTTATGTGATTATTTTGATTTATTTGATGCTCAATTTTATATTTTAATCATGTAGAGGCCAATTTACAATTTTAGGATAGTTTAGGGTTCATTAGGGAAATCTAACATTTTTAGTCCAAAATGGTTATCTCTAGCATGAAATCATTCACTTAAAGTATTTTAAATATTTTTAGTATTCCATTAGTCCTTTGGTGGGGTGCTAAAAATGTTAAAACCTTTCGTATTCTTTTGGTTCTCTATTAGAGTACGAAATTCAATTTTTAAAAATTTAAGGACTTAATGGGGTTTTTTCATGTTAGGTTACTTTAAAATTTAAATTTTCCATATAGGGTATTTTGGGCCAAAAACTATAGTTTTAGCATTTTTTAACCAATTTAGGACTAATTTTTATTTTTGAGAAAATTTAGGGACCCATTAGCAATTTTTTTACTTTAGGACATTTTTGTAATCTAAATTACCCATTTAGAGTAAAAATCATCATTACTTATCTTTTCGAGTCCTTGAGGGTTGCCAAGATACTTTCACGTCGAAGGTACACCCCATGAGCATTTTGGTAATTTCCCTTGAGCCGAGTCTTAAGTAGTCATCAGGATGCTTTTATGCCAAAGATGTACATTTAGGATAGGTTCACCTTTTTATAATCATTTTCATGTCCTTTTGGGTTGTCGAGATACTTTCATGTTAAAGGTACATCTTAAGGGCATTTTAGTAATATCTCTCGAGCCGAGTCTTAAGTAGTCATCGGGATGCTTTTATGCCAAAGATGTATATTTAGGATAGGTTCACTTTTTTATAAACCTTTTCATGTCCTTTTAGGTTACCGGGATACTTTCACATCAAAGGTACACCCCAAGAGCATTTTGGTAATCTCTCTTAAGCCGAGTATTAGGTAGTCATCGGGATGCTTTTATGCCAAATATGTAAATTTAGGATAGGTTCACCTTTCTATAATCTTTTTCATGTCCTTTTGGGTTGCCGAGATACTTTCACGTCGAAGGTACATCCTAAGGGCATTTTGGTAAACTTTTTCGAGCCGAGTCTTGGGTAGTCATCGGGATGCTTTCATGCCAAAGATGTACATTTAGGATAGGTTCACCTTTTATAATCTTTTTCATGTCTTTTAGGGTTACCGAGATACTTTCACGTCAAAGGTATACCTTAAAGGCATTTTAGTAGTTTCCCTCAAGCCGAGTTCTAGGTAGATGTACATTTAGGATAGGTTCACCTTTTTATAATCCTTTTGATGTCCTTTAGGGTTGTCGGGATACTTTCACAGCAAAGGTATAGCCTAATGGCATTTTGGTAATTTTGCATTAGAACCAAGTCCTATGTAATTACTATGATACTTTCATGTCAAAGGTACACATTAGGAATAGGTTTATCATTTTAGATTGGTATCGAGTCCTAGGATCTTCTATAAATATTTTCAATAAAATATAAAATTTTCTTTTTAGAAAATTAAGGCAATGTCTCCAAGTTAGAATAATACGTAGAATTTCTCCCAAAATATGAGAAAGGTTCTACGGGTTATTTTACTAATGAGATATCTTTTTCAAAATAGAAATCAGGATTTTTATAAATTTCAAAAAAATAATAAAACCTTCACATTCCTTTGGCCCTCCACTGGGGCGCGAAAGATATTTTGAATTTTAAAGCCTTTTGTGTTCCTTTGGTTTTCCGTTGGTATACGAGAGAGAATGCTAAAGAGCTTTCATGTTCCACTAGTTCTCTGATGGAGTGCGTAATTTTAAAAATTTTTTAAAAATTAATTTTCTTAACATGGAATAATAAATTTGTTTTATAAATTATTATTTCAAGAATTTATAATTAAATGCCATACGTTGAAGTCGAATAAAAATTAAAATTCAAGTTGACATGTACTTAATAAGGTACTAATTTTCGGGCATCATGAGAGGGTCGATTGTAACCAACTCCCAGACCCTTTTAGATGATCTCTGGGATGATCACGGGCCTTGGAGCTAGTATTCTAGGGTTTCGTAACCCTTGAAATATGAACTCCGATAGGTGACCAATCTCACCTAACCCAAATAAATTGGTGATGACTCCAAATAAATTGTCATTTCGTAATGACTATTTAGGGTTAAGTCGAGTGAGCGATTCATATCGACCACCCAGTCCCTAAAAATAAGAAAATATCAATAATGATATGGCTTATAAAAATAAATATATATATATAATAATGATAAAAATTTAACAAATATAGAAGCGAGGGCCATTTAAGTCTAGCTTGGTAAGGATTCATATTCGAGCCATGTTGTGACAAATCTTGCCATGCATGCTTAGTTAAATCATCCAACCAATAGGTGATGGGAAGTGATGTGTACATTGCTAAGTTGGATTATAAAAATCATCTAGAGGAAAGGATAAAAGTGGTCATCTAATCTATTTTAGGCTAATAATGTGGTTATTTCCTTAGAGTTAATTAGCTAATTATCTCAAATGATCATATTGGAAGAGGTGATAATTTATGCGAACTTTGATGAGATAAAATCAAGTAGAGAATAACATTAAAAGATGAGATAAGTGGCCTACCATATAGTTGGATTTACGGACTGATTTTCTTTATTTATCCAAGAGATAAATGGCATAATTATAGATAATTTTCTTATTTATAAATATGATTAGTCTTCAAAGATAGTTACTTCCACTAAAACTTTGTAAATTTTTAGCTCATAAACTCTTAGCCAAAGTGAAACTTTATTTTCCAACTTTTCCTTGTATAACTAAAGTTCTCCAAGATCAGCTAACAAGTATTCAAAACCTACATAAAAACCCTAACTCAGCAATTTTGTGCTTCCTTTATGTCTTTAATCTAATTATATCTTACAAAATAAAAAGATAAATAAATAAATATTATAAACATAAAAGATAACTAGAAAAGACTAAGATACAAGAATAATCCATATACAATTAGGCATTTATCAGAGCCATGGTTCGAGACTCATCATGATGTGATCATGAGTAATTGTGATTATTCAGTTTTGGTTGGGAATTTGTTTTTGTGGATTGTGATTGTGAGATCAGGTACATGCAAAAGGAGATTTGCTGCAGGTGGAGCTGTGTAGTGATTCCAAATTGATCCAATGGTGCAAATCTTAGGTTGATGTTGCTAGCTAATGATCTTTAGAGGCAAACAACATTGAGAAATAATTCCTATTGAAGGGCATTCAAGATTGATTCGATCATGTGGAGTTGAAATTACTTGAAAGCAAGTATTTTGGTGGAACTTGTGTCAAGGTCTAGTTTGTTGGGTATTTGACCCAAATTCAAATTTTGGAATCAATTTACATTTTGGTAAAATTCTATTGGTTGTAGATTATTTAGTAGTTAAATTTATTTAATGAGTAAATATTTTTAATAAGAAAAAAATCCTAATGAATAAGAATTCTTGGTGACCAAGTAATTGTCTCTATAAATATAGAGAGGGTTTTGACCTTTAGAATTAATTAGAGGAAACCCTATAGGATCTCATAGTGAGAGGACGATTAGTAATTTTATCCGTGCAAAAGTTACAAGATTTTTGTTGGAAGGTTTGTAGCTTTATCTATACAAAAGCTACTAGTTGTTTGTTGGAGAATTTGTAATTTTATCAGTGCAAAAGTTATATGTTAAAGTGTGAGGAGAGTTTATAGCTTTATCCATGTAAAAGCTACAACTTGGATTAGTGATGATGTGTTTACCCTTTTAGGATTGTGGATGTAAGCCCAAGAGTTGAACAATGTTGAAATTTATGTTATTGTATCTAGTTCTTGTTGAATGCTTGTCCTGGGTCACCATGCTATTTCCAATTTTACTTTCTAATGTGTTCTTTTGTTTGTAGGACTTGCATAATTGTATTGCATTCATTAATTTTAGATTCTTAATTTTAGTCATTTAAATTTTACAATATACCTTTAATAAATTTTAGATTTTTAGTTTTTATAAATAAAATTGATTAATTTTTTTTTTTTGTTTTTAATTTTAAAAAAATTGTTTAAGAAAATAATTGTGTTATAATTTATAGACATGTCAATTTAGATGTGTCTACATGTTTAATAAACATTAAATTATTATGTTTTAAATGTGTTAATCGTTATTTGTCGACATGTTAATACGTTTGAAACAAGATTAACTGATCCTAATCAAGTCTTATAACGTTTTTTAGGCGTGCTTAATACTTTAAGACATGATAAATTTCATGTATTAAATGTATTAACACGATTATGACACTAAACACAATTATACAAATCCACATATGGTTAAAGCGTGTCATTCACGTGTAGCGTTTTTGTATCATATCTACAATTGCCAAAACTAGATCTAGTGTTGAAGTATGAAGAACTCTCTTCTAAAAGTTTAGTTATTTAAAAAAAAACTGATGAAATATATAGAAAAAATGGAATTATTTATTGCATTCAATTTTTAATTTTTCATAGACCGACAATGATAGTGAAATTTTTATTTTATGAGTGTTAAATAGCACTAAGAATTTATCACTTTTGTTATTTTATAATTTAATTTTTTAATTTTAGACCTTTTTTATCATGCATCTTTCTATAGGGAAAATTTATTATTGATGATGTTTGAAATTGATAATACAAATTTTGTTAGTGATATTTAGTAAAAAATTGTTAAATGATAATAGTCATTTAAGTAAAACTTATACTTTAATTTGAAAAAATAACCCAATTATGCGAAAATTTAAAAATCGAATCAGAAAAATACTTATTTTTATTTAAACTTAGAATTTATATATTTTAAATATTTTTTATTTTTTTATATTTCAATAAAATTTTAATTAAATATGAGCAATTAATTTGTTTAAATTTGATTTGATTTGGTTTTAAAATTAATAAATTAACACAAATGATCCCTACTTATATATTCTAATTTAAAACATGATAGACCCGAAACCAGAATTATCGAACTCGATAAATTCGAGTGTTAAATTTAATTTACTCAAATTAGAACTTAAAATGATCTGAACTTGATTAATCTAAGTGTTAAACCCGATTAACCCAAACCTAAAATGACTCAAATTTATAATGATATGAGCTCAATTAACTCAAATGTTAAATCGATTGACCCAAACCCGAAACGACCTAGACCAAAATAATCAAAAACTAAAATGAAATGAATCTAAAATAATTGAAACTTGAAATAACTTGAAACCAAAATGATCCAAACTTGAAAATAATTGGATTTAAAATCTCGAAGGAATCCAACTTTTTCAATTGATAAGTCTAAATTAATCACAATACAAAGGCACAATACACATTACATCATAATGCACAATCACAATACATGTTACACAATACACTATAAACAATCACAATATGCGTTACATAATATACTATACAGAGTCACAGTACAGATTATACACAATCAAACACAAAATAAAAAATTATCATACTAAAAAAAGATTACCTGCAATAAATAGTGAACGACGAACGAACTGACGATGAGTGAAGCAACGGCGAGTGAGATATGACTGCCACGAAATGAAAATCTCAGGGACAATAAGATAAAAAATTAAAGAGAGAGACAAACATACTTTAAGGACGGTGATGGTAGGGAGTGACAGACGACCAGAGTAAATGGCGGCAGCCTCAGCAATTGACAATGTGAGAAAAATGAAGAGAAAAAAAAAAAAAAAAAGGAAGGAAGAAATGACTTACGTAATCGCTGACGGCAATGATGGGAGCAATGAATGACAGCACTGTAAATGACAGGTAGCAACGACTGGGAGCGGTGCGGGGAAGGGGAGGAAGAAAAAAGGGGAAAGAAAAGAATAAGGGGTCAGGCCAGATAAATATAGCCTAACTTTTTTTCAGACGAAATTTCTTTCATTTTCAGTGAAAAATTTCGTCGGAAATAATTTGGAAGTAAAATTTCTGCCCTCAATGTAATTATTTCCAATGGAAACACCTTCAAAAATCCAAAATGTAAAGATTATTTTTTTATAAAAGTTTTTGTCAAAAATAATTTTTTAAAAAATTTTATCATAATTTTTTTAACAAAAATTTTGTTAAAAATAATTTTTTCGAACAAAAGTTTTATTAAAAGTTAAACTTTTGGCCGAAATTTCGTTGGAAAAATATTGGGGCAGTCAAAACTATTTTAATGAAATATTCTGTTGGAAATATTTTTCACCGAAATTAATTAATTCTCGAAATGAGATGTTTTTTAAATGAAATTTTTGTGAAAAAAAAATGAAGACGTCATAAAACATAAAATTGACACGAACAAACGATTTACCTCCTAACTTTAATCAACGGAATAATTCCTTCAATAATATGCAATTTCCATAGTTAAAAAGCTAAAATTTAATAAAAAATACTATTTTATTTCCAACGAAAAAATTTTGTTAAAAATATTAGTGTCGCTAAAAAGTTTTTCTGCTGTAGTGAATCGAACTTAAATATTTAAAATACTTCAAGATTGCAGATATTTTTTAAGGTTGAAAATTTAATCTATTTCAACCACCAGGGTGGGTCTCCTAGATATTTCGTTGATATGAAGCTGTGTCTAATGTTTTATAGAAGAGATTGCCGTCTAAATGAGCTATTTATAGCTAGAGGTCACAAGTGGGTGGGTTAGGCCGACTTTATTATCTGATTTATTTTTTTGAATTTAAATTATTTTAAATTTAAATTTAATTTTCCATTTTAAAGTTTGATGGTTTCAAATTTAAATTATTTTGATTTTGTAGAAATACCGAAAGATACTAGCTTTCGTAGTAACATAACTGCGTATTGTAGCTTTCTTCTAGGCATTTAGCATTTGCGATTCAGATGTTCCTTTGGCTATATTCACTGATTTGGCTATATTCACTGATCGTCTTTGAGCATTAAAACTCATAGTTTACTAGTCTTGTGAGGGAGAGGGGCAACTTTAATTGATTTCTAGGGGTAACTATGACAACAAATCAGATTTAACATTCATGCCATATCAAATTATTAACCTCGCAAGAAGATGCATGCATGACGCTTGTACGATGAATTGGGCAGACCTTTGCAAGTAGCAGAGCAACTTTTTCCCTGGGGATGAAGCGCACAGCTTCATATTGCTTTGCATCTGGTCATTTTACACTTAAATTCACGATGAAGCTGCCAAATAAATTGACAAGAACCTTTAAACAGTTGGTTGCCTGTGGAGCCCTCCAAGTAATCCAATTGCAAAGACTTTTTTGTCTCCAAAATTTCTCGCATTTCAACACCTACACGCGCCCGCTTTACCCCACGGCTTGCTAGCGACAAATGGCTTGCGCAAGTTGGAAGGCCCCAACCCCTAAAACATGGACAATCTTTTTCACTGCTACGTAGTACCAACTTGAAACTCTGCTTAAAGGGTCCCCATTTTGCCTTAATAATGTCCAAGGATAAGATCATCCAATTTCCAGCACATAACATTGGGATGAACCGTGTGAACTGTGTGCACAAAGATCAATGATCCTCTCTCCAAACAGTCTGGACAATCCAAAACAGCAATAAATTTTGGGTGAGTCACACACTAGAAAGTAAAGGGTGTCAATTTCCAGTGCCAATGCAGTGGGTGACTTGAATATTTTCTTCCCTGTATAAATATCGTCACTCCTGCTTCTAACTTTATCTGCTTTCATAAATTCCTGAAGAGTCTAAAAAAATGGCCACCCTGGATGAATCATCGACACTTGATTTCATTCGACAGCACCTACTCGGAGACTTCGCTTCGTCGGATGCTTTTATAACTAGCCTTGATTTTGGTCTGTCTCAGCTACCACCCATCGTCAAACCCGAAAATGAAATTCCCGAACTTGAACTTGACTCTCCCAAATCTGACCCAAATTACCAAATCCCTGAAATCTTCTGCTATGAGTTAAAACCTGAAGTTGTTGATATGGAATCTCCAAGTTCCATCATTATTTCAGGGTCAAAACTGGAGCCGAAGATGTCACTTTGCGAAGAGAGAAGGCATTACAGAGGGGTCCGAAGAAGGCCTTGGGGCAAGTTTGCTGCGGAGATCCGAGACCCGAGCAGAAAGGGGAGTCGAATCTGGCTAGGTACTTTTGATAATTGTGTTGATGCTGCCAAGGCTTATGACTGTGCAGCATTTAAAATGAGGGGTCGCAAAGCAATATTAAATTTTCCCTTACAAGCTGGAGAGGCTAGCAGCCCACCACCCACTACGTCCAGGAAAAGGAGAAGAGATAAGGGAATTCAATTACCGGAAAGTCCTGAACTGGCTTGGGAGGTGAAGGAAGTAGATGGAGAGCTTCAGGATCTCAATCAACTGTCACCACTAACTGGTGACATGTTAGATAATAAGAATTAAGGATAAGTACGAATAACGTGAGTCCTATGATTAATTCCCAAATCACATCGACTATAAAATGCACTGTAAAAAAACTACTAGTTAGTATATAGTTATTGGTTCTTGCAAGTTCATCTTGAGTTTGATTAGTGATTACCAAGAGTGAAAATATCTTAACTTAGAAAATTTTTTTTTTTTTGGAAAAAAAAAATATGAAACTACAATGGTTTAGCCTAAGCTAAGAAAAAAGAAAACCTTATGTTATTAAGATAGAATGATGCAGTTAAGAGCAAGACCCTGTTGTTCATAAATATTAAGTAAAATTGCGGTTAAAATTTTGTTGAGTGGAATGTAGCGCAATGATGTTCTCTAGTCTTGACTAATATCTTGCCAAACCTATATTTTTGTTTTTTTTTTTTCCTTTTTGTTTGGGAGTGGGTATAGAAAATTTGGTAATTTATGGATGTGTATCTTATTTCATGTTTTTTTAGATGTATAAACATAGATAAAATAAAAAATATTTAAATGTATTAAAATCTCAAATACAAATATAATATATATTAAAATATTATGTTAATTATATTTAAATATATTGTATCGTGTTTATTACATATTTTTTTGTATCTTCTAAATATATTGTATTCATATTATGTTTTTAAATCATGTGAAAATTTATTAGGTTTAAGGTGAAAAAATTTGTTTTCTTTTGATGGAATATTGCCAGTGGCTGATAGTGCCATGAATGGATGCTAGTGCTACAAAATGATGTTAGGATATGCAGGAATTTCAAAGCCAATTCATTTCGAAAAATCTATTTAACTGTGGAAAAGAATGGGTGAAGTTTACATTTTTTTATGGGCTGTTTATTTTGCTTATATAAATGCTCATAAATGGCTTTTGACTTAAGCCCACGTTTCAATGTTCTCCCCAATCAAATATTTGCATGAACGTGCCTAATTTCACAAATAGTTTTCAAAATTGACCAAAAACAAATTTTCTTAAAGATTTAATATTCATTTATTAATTAAAGCAAACTTCTAATGATTAATATCATTTCAAGTTTGATCCAATATTTGATAATATTAATTTTTTTTTACAAGGGTTAAAAAATTAAGATTAAAAGTGATTTAATTAATGTTACAAGTTAATTAAACATAAATTTATTAAAAAAATATTAAAATAAACTAATTAAAATGATAGTAGTAAGTATATTTACCTGCTCTTATATTTGAAAAATTATCCAATCAAATTTAAAATTATTTTTATTTTTAAAAATATTTTTCACATATTTTTTCATCAATCCACATAACAAGTACTACCACTCATTTCAATTTAAAAATAATTACCACTTTCAAAAAAATTTTACCTATCTTTTTTTTTAAAAAAAATATTTATCAACCAATCTCTTTGAAAATATTTTTTAATATCATTTTTTTCACTTAAATAGTAGATGTATCTGATAATAATAATAATAATAATAATATAGC
>JBBYHL010384961.1:0-66883 GCA_038381835.1 Adansonia madagascariensis
GCGATTTCTCAATTAAATTGAAAAATTGGCCTATTTCGGTAAATAATCTGATTTTGGCCTATTTTCGTAAATAAAAATATATATATATTATTTGTATAAAAAAGCCTAAAATAGTCACTTGCATTGACAATTAATTTATTATGATATGAATCAATTTTTTATTTCTCGTTTCTTTTATTCCTTTATTAAATTCATACCATCAATAATATAAATTAAAAATGATTATATATGACATGTAAAGATTTTTAATTTTCATAAAATCAATCAAATTATAAAAATTTTATAAAGAGAATAAAAATGTTATACATTTTTTTAGTTTTAATATATTATTGATATAATACCCTATTAATAGTCTTATTTTTTTAATTGAAACAATTTTAATTAAATGATAAGAATAGTAATATTAAAACATTTTTACTATTCTAAACAAATACTTTGAATTAAATTTGAAAACTATTTTATTCTTATGTAATATACAAAGAGTAACAAAATGAATTGAAAATATTTGATATATTCTAGTAGAATTAGATAAAAGAATTATCACTTATTTTCCTCTTTCATTTTTTCTAAAATTCTTTTATGAAGCATCCAATTTAAAAATAATTACAAATAAATGGAGAGTCTATTTCAACATATTACTCAGAGTGATTTCTTTCATGATACTGACTATATTAACAAAAGGATTTCTACATATGGATGCTGATATTAAACAAGTTCATTGAACATAACCTGCTATGAGAGCTTCTTTTAGCATTTCACTTAAATGTCTATAAAAATACTATCATGTGTTAGTAGTGTAAGTAATCTTTTGACTTGTGATGCTCGGTCATCTTGTACATAAATTCATATACTTTTCTTTCATCATGAAGGAGTCTTAATAGGATTTAACACCTTGAGTGATATAAAGGGACATATCTCATTTGTTCCTACCTTGTGTTAACTTATGAAGTCTTTGGCCAAGGCATTCATAATAGAGTTAATTCAAAGAAGCTACAAGATTAAGATGGAAAGGGTTAATAATAGACACTTTACCTTGCTCTTGCCTTTCTTGGGCTATATGATGAAAACATCAAATTACGTTCACTATACATGTAGGAAGCCTAAGGGCAACAAGTAATCAAATTACAAAAATATATAAAATAATTTATAAACATCTCAGCAAAAGCAAATTAAATAAACTAATTCGAGACTCCCTAAGTAGGATCATCTTGTATGATCTTGACTAAATTTAAAGATTAAGAAACCTAAAGAACTATTCAAGATTCGAACATACCTGCATCTTGAGAAGTTTTTTAGCAACTCTATGACCAAAGAATATGTACACCAAGCCCAGTTGTCGTAAACCAAAGCTGTTCAAGCATCTAGCCCTAACGATTACCCATACATGTGACTAAAAAAAAATTCAATAAGGAAGAAATTTTGATACTGGGAGCTATATGAGTAGCTTATGTTTTAATAAACTGTCATCTGCACTTAGAAGACTTGATTCAATAATCTAAAGATAGAAAAAATGATTTTTCTCTGAGAAAAACCAAGATTGCATAATTCTTACTTAAGAAAGTTAAGAGAAAATGTAAACTCAGGTTTTGGGAATCTTTTACCTAATTTTTTAAGTACTATCTCATCTAGGTAGGATGATAAACATAGACTAATATATATAGGGTTCAAAAATTTTAAATTTTAAGAAATTATAATTTTTCCCCTAGCCCATGTGAACTTATTCAAATTAAGGCTAAGCAAACCATTACTTGTATTAGACATATAAGCCTATTCTCAATTTAATTTCTACTAAACACCCTTATGTGTTTGACCCATTTGGCCATCATCATATTAGCAATAAATATAAAATAGCAAATAAAGAATATTTTATACTTATAGACCAAGATTGGCATCTAGCTATGCATCATGGCCACCTAACATACAGGAAGTGTCGATATGATTTTGACAACCCTTCAGTGTTCAATATCTAAGTGTAATAATATCTTTTCATCATATACCCTAAAATTAGCAAGAACATAGTTTAGTGTCTACTCTTAGCCCATTTCATATTAATATGCAACCTTTATGTCTTAACTCCATAATCAGTATTGCCTTGGCCAAGGATTTTGAGTTAACATGGGCTAGGTACATGTGAGATATGTCCTTTATATCAATTAGGGTGATAAATCTTCTCTGGACCATTCATTCAACTTCTATATGATTCATGCCATACCCAAAACCACTATACTATAAGCATCCATCTATTGTGAACTCGTTCATGATGGAATCAAAGCATGGCGCTCCTCATATAAGATGACTTGGTGTTACAAGTCTAAGGATCACTTACACTACTAAAACATGAGAGTATTTTCGTAGACACCTAACTGAAATGCCAAATGGAACTCTTATAGCAAGTCATGTTTAGTGAACTCGTTACCATAATAAGCACCTATTTGTTATACTTAAGTATCTCTATACTTTATCTTATAAGATTAGTTGTATGCATCACATGTAAAAAGGCTTACATATGCTAGTCTTTGTAAATTGTCAATGCCCTTTCTTGATAATACAATGACCAGAAACATTTTTAGAAACATGGTTTTGATGCAAAAGGATCTCAAAATTGAAACTATTTACAATTCCTTTGCAAGCCAATGTGTTTCATAGGCTTTATCTACATAAGATATTTATAACAATTATGCAATGAAATCTTATGGATAAAGAAATCCCTTTATAACATTAATAAAATATAACTTGTAATTACATGAAATCACTAAATGATGATGCCTTATAAGCCACAATGATTAGCTTGTGAGGCTTACGCTAAGAATCTTCCACTAGCACTAAAACCAATCAACCGTATGTCTAAGTTCCATGCCCTTCATATGATAATCATGTTTATGCTCGGACAAAACTTTAGTGAAAGGATCAGCTAAGTTCTCCTTGGTGGGTACTCGTTCATACTAACGTGACATTTTTCAATAATGTCAATAATGACATGATATTGTTGTAACACATGTTTAGATTTGTGATGAAACCTTGGTTCCTTAGCTTACACTATGACTTTATTAGTATCATGGTAAAGTGATACTAGATCAACAATGCTTGGAAGCACACCAAGTTCAGTGATAAACTTTTTTATCTAGACTGCCTTTTTTGTGGCCTCACACGTGGAGATGTATTCGGCTTTAGTTGTTGAGTTTGTAGTTATAGCCTATGTGGAGCTATTCCAACTAACTGCAGCACCGTTAACGGTAAATAGAAAACCACTTTGCAATTTACTATGATTCTAATCAGATTTGAAGCTAGTATTAGTATAACCCCTTACACGAAGTTCAACCCCTTCCATATATTATAGACACCTAATTTCGTTTAAGCTTTTCTCTAATAGTCTTAAACATCCAAGACTGAGAACATAGTAGCCACTCTGGTGGGGATCAACCTTCTCTAGTCAAATCAGACATTTTCAAGATCTATTTAGTCATGACTAGATCACTGCTCATGCACTTGATGAAAATGTTTGTGTTCGATGGTTATAGAGAATAAGTCTCATATAATAACAACAAATATTAAGGAGAAAAATTAGTTTTAATCCCCTTTTTGTCAAATTTTGAAATTTAATTTTAGATATATATAATAGTTAAATTTCTTATTTTTAGGGGTTTTTCGAGATTTTTTCGCAAAACTTGGTAAGTTGACATTGTATGCTTAACCGATACCCATGTATTTATGCGATATTCACTTCGAAAATCTAAAATATTCAAGAAAAAAAATCCATATTGGTATTTATACCATAAGTGTCATGTTGTCAAATTTAGTACTTAATTTTGAATTTTACATGTACAGCTAGTGTCTTGCTTGCAAAATTTTTTCCAGTAAAACTTGTCTAGATTTTAGGTTTCATCCTCATTATTTTTATTGATTAATATTTTGAGTAATGCATTAAATTTCTTTTTAGACCCTTATATTTTAAGATTTTCTTGCTTTTGAATATATTTTTCAAATGTTCATAAAAAGTCTTTTTAATGAATCTTTTTCACTAGAGATTTTTTCATGAGAATTTTTATTTGAGTTTTCATATATTAAATATTTTCTCATTTATTTTATTTATTTGTTTATTTATTTATATTTTTGTGCCAAGGAACTGATTTCATGGGCTTAAAAACCTTTAAATTTAGCTAATTGGCCTTAAAGCCCATAAATTATCCAACAAATCTGTAAACTTTCCAACAAGCCTAACAAGCCTAGTTCAATTTTGTAACAAGCCCATTTGGAATTTTCCAACAAGTCCGATAAGCACATTTGGATTTTACAGCTTTTTTCTCTATCTAAAATTTTGTTAGCTTTTTGGGTCAAAAATTTTTATATGGATATTTAATTGAACTTTGCATCTGATTAAGTTCTTTATTGAATTTATCATGTGAAATTTTCTTTTTCAAATGTTTAATTTTTATTTTGTTACAATTCTATTCTTTTAATTTATTTTTTCATATAATTTCTAATTAAGATTCTTCTTGCAATTATGATTTTATTTATTTATTCATTTTCAAAATTTTGTTTGTATTTATTTTAATTTTAAAATCTGATAATTTTGTTACATGAGAATTAATTTGGTTGGAATTGAATTTTTCCTAACTAATTTAGTAACATCTAACTATCCTATTACATGAGTTTATCTTAATCATCATAAGATCAATGACTCATGCATGTGATTAAGACAAAAAAAATTATTAATTGATCTTTATCTAAAATAAAATATTTATCGAGGGATAAAACAAAAAAAATAATAAAAAAGAGAGAGGAAGATCGACCAAGGGAGATTTTTCTCCCTTGGCCGAATCTTCCCCATTTTAAATAGGGGAAGGATGGTTTGTTTTTAGGGGAAGGCTTTCATTACAAAAATTGGCTATTTTCTTAAGTAATTTTCAAGCTTTTATCAAGTTTTCAAGCTTTAAATGTAGTTTTAATCAGAAATATTTTGACCTTGTTCATTTTTTCAATTTTTTCTTCATATTGTTTCCTTTTTGCAAGCTTAAATCACGCTTATGCTCATGGTTCCATGAAGCCATGTTTAAACCACAAGTATGGAAGCCATGAACAATTTCACTTATTTGGTTGTTTTTGTTATATTTTTAACAATAGCTTGATTTTCATCAAAGAAAATATATTTCGGTGAATATGATGATTACTTTATCATGAAAATATGTTCATGATTATTCTAAATTCCTTGGTACTTTTAAGTGAATTTCTCATAAAGTATGTTTATATGTCCATATTTTATGATTTCATGCATGTTGATGATGATTTAAGCATGGTAGAAATTAGGATATATGTTTATTTGGTTATTCATGAAGCCAAGTCAAAAAGGAAAAAAATTTCCTTGGTTGTTTTGATGATGACTAATTATGATGGTGGCTTGTGATCAAATTTTATTTTTTGTTTTAATGATATTTTTGAATTAATTTGTAATGTTTGGAAGTTATGGGGTCTAAGAATAATTTTTCCAAAATTTTTAGGCCTTGGATAGGTACTTCTAGGCTTGCTCAAACCTTATAGGGATCATGCAGTAAAGTTTTTAATTTTAGGCCATTTTATAATTCTACAAAAATATAAGGACCAAATTATAAAATTGCAAAAAATTTTCCAAGGCCCTCCACGCTTGAACGAATGCTTTATGGAACCCTTAAGGGGTGTTTTTATGCATATTTTAATATGATTAAGTGTTTTCCTACCTTTTTAGACTTTTAAGGGTCTTTTGTAATTTTACAAAGTTTAAAAGTTTGTTTGCAAAAATTGAAAAAAGTGTTCCAAGGTCAAAAGTGCTTGGTAGAATGATTTTAGTGATTTTTGGTAATTTTTTTATGTTTGATTTTGATGTTTTTGATGTCTGTTTATACATTTTATTTCATTTATGGATTAAATTGAAAAGTTGGAAAAGTTTGGAGACTTCTATTTTAGGGTTAAATGAATCATTTCAACATTAAATTAGCCATTTAGGGTATTTTGAACATTATAGGAGCATTTTTGGCATTTTTAGCTATTTTGGGGCTAAAGTTTAATTTTAAAAGATTTAGGAAATTATTAGCACTTTTTGCATTTTAGGTCATATTTGATATCTAAGTTACCCATTTAGGGTAGGTTTGTCCTTTCATGATGTTATCAAGTTCTTTAGGGTTATCGGGATACTTTTTCGGTAAACATAAAAAACTTGATAGCTTCATAAAAATATGAACCTGTCCTTATTAAGCACTTTCAACATATAAGTATCTTAGTGATCATAAAGGACTTAGTTCTAGGATCAATTACCAAAATGCCTCTAGGGTGTACTTTCAACATAGAAGTTTCTCGATACGCTAAAAAATTAAATGACATCATAGACGAGTTAACCTATTCTTACCATACACCTTCGACATATAAGTATCCTAATGATCACATAAGAATCGGTTCACCCCTAAGGTGTTTCTTTGACCTATAAGTATCCTGGTAACTTAAAAGACTTAAAAATGATCGTAAAAGGGTGAACCTATCCTAAATGTACACCTTAGGCATAAAAACATCCTAGTGACTATATTGGACTTAGTTTTAGAAAATTATGAAAATGCCCTAAGATATTTCTTTGACATGAAAGTATCCTGGTACTCTAAAAGTCACAAAAATATCATTAAAAAGTGAACCTATCCTCAATGTACACTTTTGGCATAAAAGCATCCTAGTGAATACCAATGCCTTGGTTTTAAGAACAATTATCAAAATTCCCCTAGGGTATTTTTTTGACATAAAAGTATCCTGGTAATCCTAAGGACAATAAACAGATAAGAAATGATCATTTCACCCTAAATGGGGAAATTAAAATATAAAAAATAACTTAAAATAGAAAATTCCCAAAGTCCCTAAGCTTTTTAAAATTTCATTTTGTACCCTAGTGGAAAATCGAAAGAATAAGAGAAGTTTTAGTACTTTCTACACCCCTCTGAAAAACTAGAAAAATGTTTAAAAATATTTCAAAACAACCCAAAATACCCTAAATCGAAGGTTTTTCCACATGAACTTAAAATCTTTCTACTTTTTTTAGTTTAGTCCTTACATAATGGAAAATCATAATAATCATCAAACATATCACAAAAATCAAAGAAATCACACCAAAAATCACAACACATATTCGGCCAAGCACTCATGCTATTGAAATAATTTTTTGTTTTTTTATATATTAGTCCAGGGACTTTTTAATATTATGAAAAGACCTCTAAAATCTAAAACTTTACAAAATAGCACTTTTATCATTCGTTCCAGATAAAGCAATCTTTAAATGGGTGTAAGAAATTAGGAAAATTATAATTTAATCCTTAAAAGTTATATTAACACTATATTAACTTAAAATGTTCTTAAAACAAACAAAGGTAAAATTGTAATATTTTTTTAAGTTTTAGCCAAACCAAAGGTCATTTTAAAAATATATACATAGGAAAATCAATTCATGCATAACCATATTCACAAATTTCATATCCTAAAATTCAAATTTATGATCCACAAATTATATTCATAACAAAATCAACAACCAAAATGCATTTGACATGAATATAAGCTAAACTAATAAAAGAAACTAAGAAAATTAGATTATTGCTTTAACATTTGGCTTTCAATTTTGGTATTTACACCATTAGCTCAAACTATTATGAGGCTCATAATAAGAAAAAGAATCATCTCACCACATGCCTACCTTTAAAACTTTGAATGATCTGAAGGGCATAGTCCACATGACTTAAGGATATATGATGGTTGGTTGTGGTTTAGGCTTTGAGTTATCCCATGATCGAGGTTTGGATTAGGCATAACAACATGAAGAGAGAGAGATCCTTAGGCAAATCGCTCATCCAACTAGTCTCGAATAGCCACTAGGAGGTGGTTGTAAACTTAGAGTTGCTATCAATCATTTTGGGTTAGGTAAGATCAAATGCTTATTGAAAATAATATTCCAAGTTACAAAACTCGAAACATTAATTTCAAGGTCTATGAAGTCTAGAGATTCATTGGTTGGGTTTAGGAGTTGGTTATGCATAGGGAAGGATTAGCACCCCCACGAAGCTAGAGATTCATTCGTTGGTTGGGTTCAAGGTCTTCAAATGTCTCACTTTAATTTCAACTTAATTGATTGCATTTGGTCATTATTTAGATATAATCCCCTTTTTATGCCTAAAGTTTTAGTGGAAAATATAAATCCAAGATTTTTGAAAAATGATTTATGTTACCTATGCACCATAGAGATATGGGAAGCATAAGGTTTTTTTATGCAAATAATTTTTGGATTAAGCTTTTAAATATTCAAATATTCTGATTAGGCATTGGAAAGATACCAACACGGAACATAACCTCATAAATTTTGTTGGAAAATAAGTTTTAAATATGAATACACGATAGTCACTACTAAAAGGAAATGTGTTTGTAAGATAAAAAAATATGAAAATATCATAAACAAAAAATCACAAACAAAAGAATGTAAAAAGAAGGGATGATCAGAATGTATCTCATAATTGTCTTTGATTATTAAAGAATAATTGGGCTGACAATTGAAAGATGGGTTTGGATTCGATGGTGGTTCGAGTGATGAAAATATTTCAATCTAAACAATCTAGGGCACTAGAAGAGAGAAAATTTTTGGATTTTTATGAGGTGAAGGAGGGGTTGAAATATCCCCTCGTAGTAGTGGGGTTGGAGTATCTTAAAAGATAATGTTATGAGAATAATTAGAAGAGAAAATTTAGGTTTTTAATTAAAGACAAGGTTGAAGTATCACCTTAGAGTAATAGAGGTGGAGTATCCCCAAAGATGAAAATTTTTTATGACTTAAGAAATTAATTAGGAACCTCACTAACTTTGAGAGAGAAAATTCAAGTTTCTTAGTGAAAAATGAGGTTAGAGTATCCCTTTCAGAGTAATACGGTTGAAGTATCCCCAAAAATGCAAATTTTTGATGTTTTAGAAGAAAAGTTTTTAAAAAAAGATTTTAAAAATAGAAAGCCAAAGATTTGTAAAAAATATATTTTTATCTTAAGCCTCAATTTAAGTCTTAAGGGTTTGTATAGTATGAATCAGATGCACTTTAAGTTGTTTGAACATCTTTATAAAGGTGTTTCAAAAATTAGGTTAAAAACAGAGGACATCATCTTATTCTAGGTTCATCCAAAGGCATTAATGGGTAAATGAGATACTTGGAAAGATAACTTGGTAAGATTTATTGTAAAAATTTCCAAAAATCATAGAGAATCACTTTTTAGGAGGATTTAATTTTTGAAGTTAAGTCCTTCTTGAGGCTAGTAGCATGTATAAGGAAAAGGTTGCGATGGACTTTGAAAAATTTTCTCGAGCTTATCCGAAATCATTATATCACAAACAATACCTTTCAAAAAAGAGAATTTCATAAAAGTTTTAGGAAAAATATTTAAAAATTTTACGAAAATCATCTGATGGGCCAAAATTACCCAAATAAAACATAGCAAGCTGGTTCTAAGGGTTTCAAGTAGCAAAGGTTTGAAAAATCATAACTCTCTCATACAGAATGATCCAAGGGTAAACAAGGCAGAGTTGAAAAGGTATTTTGATGCCCGTTAAGGGAAAAATATTGAAAAATTAAAGAAAAATCATTCATAACTTGAAAATAATCTTCAAACTCGAACTATGGTGCTGCTAAAGGAAAAATAAGGGATTATTCAATTTTTTAATTTTTTTTAAGGATAGACTTGAACCTAGGAGGTCCGAACATCTGTGACATAAGGAACATAGGCATCAAAAATTTATTCCATAACCCTGAAGTAGTTTAGGGTCATGAAACAACCTATTGACCACATCATTAAAGAGGGTATTAGACTCAAGATCAAGGCTTAATATCTTAACAAAAGAAAGTAGCATTTTATTCCTTGAATCCAGACCTGAAAGGTTTAGTTTATCCCTAAGATCGAAAGACCAATTTTATTTAAACATCAAATCCATGCTATTCTTCATCTATTAGAGCTAGCATGAACTTAACTTGGGGATTTGTTTTTGAAAATCAGATTATGCATTTTGACAAGCAAATCATGAATAAAATACAACATGCACAAAGATAAACAAGTATTATACATGCAAACATGCAAAGATGATATTTTGACATGGAAAAGGTAACAAAAATGTAAAAAGATAACACATAAGATCCATGGAAGTGATATGAACATATTTCAGTGAAGAAAAGTATGTTGGAGTTGTCAAAACAACATTTTATGTTATAAAACTCCTTAAAATGCAAGAAAATGAGTGAACATACTCAATGCACATTATGAAAACATTCAAACACATGTTAAGCATATGAAAATAGATGAAACGTGACAGAAAATGCATAAATAAGGAGGCTATTTTGATGACAAAATGAAAGACAAGATATTTGGTCTACCATGCAACATCAAGGCATCAAAAGAACATCAACATACTAAGACTACCATAAATGATGTAGCAATGGTGCATGAGAACCTTAGAAGGGTCATAACATAGAGAGATTACTAAGATGATGAAAATGTTAAAGAATCAGAGAATATGCAAAGTAAAGTCAAGAAAATATATCAAAAGTTTTAAGCTTCAGCTTTTTCTCTGAGCAACAATTTTGAACTTACTTTTTAGGGTTAAACAGCAAAATAGTGATAAAAAAGAGGGCTTTTTAGTTAAGTATGGATAAAGGGGAGTTTTGAGAGGGAATATGAATGAAATAGAGGTTTTTGGAAAGACTTGTGTGATGGTTTTGAAGGGCTTCAAGAATAAAGAAAAGTTTTTTAGTTTTTGGTGGCTGGGGAATGTTGAGCGAATATTTGGAAGTGAATATTTTTCTGTTGAGAATTGTTTTTGGTTGGGTTTTTTTTAGTTGAGTCCAGGGTTAGCTTATATAGCCATGTGACTATAAAGATAAAAGATGATAAAGCAAGGGCATTTTAGGGTTTTAGTGCATTTACCTCACGTAGAGATCAGGTATTGTGCTCAATTGCCATGCAAACCCGTTGATTTAATCAGCAAAAATAGTGGATCTAGGCTACTTTATGTAGTTGAGCATTAGGAAAGCTTAGCCTTACCCTTTGACAATTTGTATAATGTCCTGAAACATCCTTGTCATTGGCTATTTAGGCCTCAAAATTTTGTTTAAATCTAATCACAAGCCCAAAGACAAAGCCTAGCATGAATTTTGATGATTTTTAGTGCAAGAAACATGTTTAAATCGAATTTTGAATAAGTGGTGCAATGGCTGAAAAATGGCTCGAACAAGGCAAAAATGCCTTTGTGCATCGATACATAAGGCAATTTTTACCCTTGAGCATTGATATAATGACGCATGTCTCAATACCAAGAACTAGAATTTGTTTCCAGTTTCGAGACAAACGTATGTATCAAACTTGTATCGATACTTAAGCTTGTTTATCGATACATTTTGCCAAAAATCATAACTTTAGCTATTGCCAAGGTTTGTATCGATACCATAACTTAGGTATCGATACCAAACCCTCTTGTATCGATACTACATGTAAAAATTTGAATTTTTAGCAAACACAAAAGCCTAGTATCAAGATTTATGCACCAATATAACTTGTATGTACCTGTAGCTGCTCGAGTTACCTTACTTGATCACAAACAGTGGGAAATTGATTTGTGTACTCATCTGAATGACTCTAGTGACACCATGAAAAGTGGCCCTTGATGCCTCATTTTTATATTTTCTTTAATACAGACCATAGGAATTTTAAACCTTCAAAAAAAATTTTTTACCTAGCATTGTGTTTCCTAATGGTAACTGGCAACATGGCACCCGATAGTCATTCCCAGTTTATTTTATGTTCTAATTCTTTCAACTTTCAACTGTCTCCGGATGCCAAAAATTGACTCGAACAAAATGAGGTGTCACAAATAAAAAATAAAAATCAAAGTGGGAATTAAAAAGGTTGAGAAAACCTTAGCAACTATCAATCCAAGTATTATTGTTTTCTTTCCTTTCTTTTCGTGAAATTGCTAAAGAAATGGAAGTAAGATAATATCAATTGAAGAATGAAAAACTAAAGCCTTCGAAACTTCCCCAAAAAATGCCTTTTTCATCTGACCAAAACCTTTTTTTTATCATCATTTTTCCTTAGTTAATTTTCTTATTTTTCCATTCTTTATAAGTGTTAGCTAGGTGACAATGCATAAACCAATGCAATGCCATCTTAATAATTTAAATGTCAAGGGATTTCATGCACAATGCCACCTATATTTTGGGTAAATGTAAACATGCATGAAAGCTACATGAATGTTAAAAAATTATTAATAAACATAATATTAAATTAATCGAATGAAATTAAATTAAATTAAATAAAAATAAAAATGTTTAATTTGGTAATGTACTAAAATGTTTAGTGTTGAGTTTGCAGTGAGTGTAATTTAAATAAGCAAATTAAAAACAAATTATGTACAAAAATATTTTCATTCACATATAAAAATTAAATTTAATTCAAATTTTATTTGTAACTTATCATACAATTTGGCATCTCGTGGCATAAATGCTGATATAAACTTTTTCTTGAATAGTTTAGATTTTAAAAGGTGAATATCAGCATAAATACTACAGGGTATTTGGTAAAAATAAGATAATTGATTTTCAAAATTTTGTGAAAAAATTCAAAAAAATCCTAAAAATGGAAAATTCGACCATGATATTTGATTTAAAATTTAATTTCAAAATTTTAGAAAAAGATATTTGAAAGCTATTTTTTCTTGAATTTTATTTAAGTTTTATTTTTTTGATCCTTAAAACAACTTTTTTTTATCATTTGCAAGTGCAGCCATTGAGAGAAGACTGAAAAGGTCTTAAAAATGCTTATTTTGCCTGAAAAAGGCTGATTGTTACTAGGTAGCCATTATAATCTTGGTCTTGAATTTTTTTAATTATCAGGGTGTAGACACCTCATTTTGTTCAGACCAGTTTTTGGTATCTTAGGAGTTAAGTAAAAGGTGACAAAATAAAAAATATAGAAATAAAGCTGGGAGACAATCTAAAATACTTATGGACTACCTTAAAGAAAAATGCAAAAATAAGGCATCAAAGGTTATTTTCAGGGTGTCATTGGAGTCATTAGGCTGAGTACACAAGCCAATTTTCATCTCTTTGTGACCAAGGTAAAACAACTCGAGGAACCTAAGGTATGTGTGGGTCATATGGGTGCTTAAACACTGTCACAAAGCTTTAACGTTACCAAAATTTTGAATTTCTATGTGTAGTATCGATACATGAGGGTGTAGTATCGATACCTAAGGTGTGGTATCGATATGCAGCATGATTGTATTGATACAAGTCTTGGCAGTAGCTAAAGTTGTGATTTTTGGCGAAATGTATCGATACACAAGCATGATTATCGATACAAGTCCATGAAGTATCAACACAGGGCTTTAAAGTCTTGAGATTGGAAATAATTTTTGTTCTTTGTATCGATACACACCTCATTGCATTGATACTCAGGAAAAAAAAACCTTGTGTATTGTTACAACATGCTTTGTATTGATACAATAAGGCATTTTGCCTTGCTCGGACCATTTTCAACCTTCAAAAATTTGATTCAAACATGTTTTTAGCACAAGAAACCATCATAAAGCATTACAAACATTGGCTTTCGGCCAATGATCGGATTTAAACAAGTTTAGGGCCCAAACAACCAATGCCAAAGGTCACTTTCATAAGAGATATGGTGGTAGAGAGGATGGCAGGCATATCAGTAGTTGGGAGGCTATTGCAGCCTTTCTGATTACTTTTTCAGCATGGCAGAACCAATAGCAATGGGGAGGCAGACTGAGCATGTTACCTGGATGTCTCCTTGGGCAGAGAAGAAAACACAACAATGCCCTTAGTTTGTCTCCTGAAGCCATTGGTTGAGCATGAAGATAAAGAAAACCAGCTACCTTAAAAAAAGAGGGGATCACAGCTATAAAAAAACTCTCCAACAATCCCAGAAAACTCTTCACCTATCCCCATAAATCCTCTAGCCATTCTCAGCCCCTAAAACACTGTTTCATTGACTTCCATACCCCATTCCCGTAGCTACCTCAAACCACCACTAGAAAACCTTCAAGAACCCAACTTTCCATACATTTTGATCTTTAAAAAGCCTTACCATCAACCATACCACCAAAAAGCTACTTCCTTTCATCCTTTTCTTGCTAAATAATAGCAAGGAGAAGGAAGTAATTGAGCCTACAGCCATTGTTCTGAGAGAAAGGGAAGTTTAAGTTTTTGGTATATACCCTCTACCTTAATCTTTATATTTTTTGTTTTGTCATTCACATCATCTTAGTAAATCCTTTTTATGCTTTTATGGCCACCCTAGGACTCCGAAGCATTTTTGTGGCTTTGGTTGTAGTAGTTTAGAATTTTGATGTTTTTCTTGGTGCCTACATGCTGTTGGTCAACTGAGGATGCTCCTTTGCATTTTCATCACTATAAGAACCTCTGTCCATGCAACCTTGCCATGTTCCTTCCACATTCACATCTTCATCTCATGTTTAAAGATTGCATCTTAACATGTCATAGGTATGGCCATACATTTCCTAGCAGCTTGATAGGTTTCATGAAATAAAAATGCCTTTTTAGCAAAGTCTTTTTTAAACATGTTCATCCTAAGTATGTTCATGCATCTATCCATCATGTCCATGCATTCTTTTTACCTTTCTATGAAAAATGTCATATTTGCTTGTGCATATATATTCTCCATGTTCTATATTATATTTGTGGTACTTTATTTGTGTTTAGATGCTTGTTTGAATGCTAGAGAACTTGATTTCAAAAAAATTATCCCCAAGTTAAGCACATGCTATCTCCTACACATGGAGAATAACATGAGCTTAAGATTTTCATGAAGTTGGCTTTCCAACCTTGGGGACAGAGCAAGTATTTAGTTCTGGATTCATGGAAGAATGGGTATAAGAACACTGGTTTTCAAAAAATAAAATGAAGTCTTTTAATTAAAAAATGTAAATCCTTGGTCCTTAGCCAAACACCCTCATGATGGCATGGTCAACAAGTTATTCCATCATCCTAAACTACTTAATAACTGTGGAATGAACTCGTGATGCCTACCCCTTATCTTGGTTATTGATGTTCGAACATCCATGGCTCGAGCTCAACCCAATGAAAAACCAAAAATACCGAACACCTCCCCTATTTTATTCTGGCAACACAGTGGTCTGGTTTTGAAATATTATTTAAAAATAAAAAATAATTTATCCATGCATTATTATTCTTGAAGGGTTTCAAATTACCTTTCCAATGATATCTCATTTACCTTCAGATAATCTCGAATGAAATAGTCATGATTTTTTGAATCTTCGCTGTCTGGAACCCCTGGATCCAGTGAGTAATTTACTATTTGGGTTATTTCGGCCTAGCAAACAACATTTTTGACTCCCTTGAATATTTCATGGGAATTTTTATTTAAGTTTTCACAAATTAAATATTTCTTCACTTATTTATTTTATTTTATTTTTTATTTTTTATGGGCCAAGGAACTTATTTCAAAAACTTAAACCTTTGAATTTACCTAATGGGCCTTAATGCCCATAAATTCTCTAATAAATCCATAAACTTTCCAATAAGCCCAAAAAGTCTATTTTTAGTTTCTAACAAGCCCAACAAGTCTAGTTCAATTTTCTAGCAAGCCCATTGTAATTTCCCAACAAGTCTAGTCAGCTTATTTGAATTTTAAAACAAAGCCCACTAGTTTTTTCTCTTTTCAAAATTTTATTAACTTTTTTGGGTTGCAAAGTTCTATATGGACATTTAATTGAGCTTCCCATATGATTAATTTCTTAATTGAATTTATCATGTCAAATTTTTTTTCTCGAATATATAATTTTTAATTTTTTACAATTTGATCCTTTTAATTTTTTTTTCATATAATTTCCAATTAAGATTTTTTTTTGCAATTACGATTTTATTTCTCTTCATTTTTAAAATTCTGTTAGTATTTATTTTAGTTTTAAAATTTGATAATTTAGGTACATGAGAATTAATTTGATTGGAATTGAGTTTTTCCTAACTAATTTTGTTACATCTTAGCTATCCCATTACATGAGTTTATCTTAATCATCATGAGACCAATGACTCATGCATGGTGACTAAGACAGAAAGACAACAATTTTAATTGATCTTTATCTAAAATAAAATATCTATCGAAGGATAAAATTAAAAAAATAAAAAGGGAGAAAATTCAGTGAAAGGAGATGGTTTTAATTAGAAATATTTTGATCTTGTTCATCTTTTTAATTTTTCCTTTATATTCTTTCTTTTTTTTTGAACATAAATCATGCTGGTGCTCATAGTTTCATGAAGGCCATATTTAATGGCCAAATATGGAAACTACAAGCAATTTCACTTATTTAGTTATTTTCTTCGTATTTTTAATAGTAGCTTGATTTTCATCAAAGAAAAAATATTTTGGTGAATATGATGTTTACTTTATCATGTAAATATATTCATGATTATTCTATTTTCCTTGGTACTTCATGTGAATTTCACATAAAGTATGTTTATATGTCCACATTTTATGATTTCATGCACATTGATGATGATTTGAGGTTGGCAGAAATTGGGATATATTTTTAATTGGTTATTCATGAAGCCATGTCAAAAAGAAAAATTTTTCTTGGCTGTTTTGATGATGACTGAATATGATGGTAGCCTGTGATCAAATTTTATTTTTTATTTTAATGATATTTTGGATTATTTTGTAATAATTGGAAGTTATTGAGGTCTTAGAATAATTTTTCCAATTTTTTTAGGCCTTGAATGGGTACTTCCAAGCTTGGCTGAACCTTATAAGGATCATTTAGTAAAGTTCTTGACTTTTTGAAGCCTTTTCATAATTATGAAAAATATAGGGACCAAATTGCAAAATTATAAAAATTTTTCCAAGACCATCAAAGCTTGGCCAAATGCTTTATAGAACCCTTATGTGTGTTTTTATGCATATTTTAACATGTTTAAGTGTTTTCCTACATTTTTAGCCTTTTAGGGGTCTTTTTGTAATTTTACAAAGTTTAAGGGTTTGTTTTGCAAAATTTTTCCAAGGCCAAAGGTGCTTGGGTGAATGATTTTAGTGATTTTTGTTAAATTTTTCATGTTTGATTTTGATGTTTTCGATGTTTGTCTATATATTTTATTTCATTTATAGATTAAATTGAAGAGTTGGAAAAGTTTGGAGTTCGTTTAGTAAAGGCTTGTATTTTAAGGTTATGCGAATCATTTCAACAATAAATTACCATTTAGGTATTTTGAACATTTTAAGAGCATTTCTAGCATTTTAGCCATTTTGGGGTTAAAGTGTAATTTTGAAAAATTTAAATACTTATCTGCAATATTTGCATTTTGGGTCATATCTGATATTAAGATACCTATTTAGGGTAGGTTTGTCTTTTCATGAAATTATCGAGTCCTTAAGGTTATTTAGATCTTTTATATCGAAGGTGTACCTTAGAGACATTTAATAATTTACCTTAGAACTAAGTCCTAGGTGGTCATCAAGATACTATCATGTTAAAGTTGCACATTAAGGATAAGTTGTCCTTTTATGATGTTTTCGAGTCTTTTAGGTTACTGGGATACTTTCATGTCAAAGGTATACCTTAAGGACATTTGAGTAATTCATCATAAAATCGAGTCCTTTAAAGTCACCAAGATACTTTCACATCGATGATGCACTTTAGGGGATATTTTGATCTCGTCGACCAAGTTTTGGTCCCTAGAGTCTAGCTTCGTACATTTTGTTGAAATCGGGTCTTAAGATAAGCTTTTACTAACTGGAATTTTTAAAAATCAAGGCAATGTCCCCAAATTAAAATAGGAAGTGGAATGTCTCCCAGTATATGGAAGGGGTTTTGCAAACTAGTTTAATAACCAAATATCTTTTTTTCTATAAAAAAAGAGTAAAATTAAGATTTTTTTAATTTTGAAAAAAATAAAACCTTTTGTATTCCTCTGGTCCTCCAGTGGGATGTTAAATATATCTTAATTTTAAAAAATATTAAAAACTTGATTTTCTGATATGGAATAATAAATTTAGTTTAGGAAAGGTACCAATTTTTAAGCATCATGAAATGGATCAATCTTTATTCATGATTGTAACTGACTTCCAAACCCTTTCACATGATTTATATTATTAGTGTGGACCTCGCAGTTTCTTTTTGAGGGCTTTACAACCTTCAAAATATGAACTTTGGTGCATGACCAGTCTCATTTAGCCAAAATGGATTGGTGGCAATTCCAAACAAATGGTCATTTCGTAATGACTATTTAGGGTTAAGTTTAGTAAACAATTCATCTTAGCAATTCAGTCCCCAAAGATGAAAAAATAATGATATATATAGGTATGAGGGATTTACTCGCATTTTAAGTTTGATAGGTCAGGGTTTGCATCTCGGTTATGTTATCAGATATACCAAAAAGATATCCTTAGTCCTTTGCAAGTATCTAAGTAAATTCTTCATGGCGACCTAATGACTTTCACGAGGATCACTTTGGTTTTTGCTTGTTATACTTAGAGCGAATGCTACATCTGGTCTTGTACATAGCATATTATACATAATGGATCCAATAGGAAGCATATAGGATCTTATCCATTTGTGCCCTTTCATTGTATGCTTTAGGACACATCTATTTCAAGTAATGCAGGCCATTTACCATAGGTAGGTTTCCTCTCTTAGAGTTTTCCGTGCTAAACCTCTTTAGCAGCTTGCCTATGTAAGTGGATTAGGATAAGTTAAACAATCTTTTCGATCTATCTCTATAGATCTTAATTCCAAGAATATATGCTGCTTCTCTTAAATCCTTTATAGAGAATTGTTTGGAGTGCTAGACCTTAGTGGCCTGTAGCAATAGTTGTTATTACCCATTAGTCATATGTTATCAACATATAGCACCAAGAAAATAATAGCTTGCCAATTTATGAGGCCAGATTCTTTATTTGCTTTATCAAATCTAATGTTCCAACTCCATGAAGTTTGCTCTAGCCCATATATGGACTTTCTTAGTTTACATACCTGATTTGGATTTGACTTGGATGTAAAACCATTAGTTGTGTCATGTACACTTCCTTATAAAATTCCCATTGAGGAATGTAGTTTTTAAATCCATCTATCATATCTCATAATTGTGATATGTAGCTATAGCAAGCATATGCTAAATGGATTTTACCATGGCAACTAGCAAAAAGGTTTCCTTAAAATCAAAGCCTTCTACTTGATTATTAGCTTTTGCCATCAATCTAGCCTTATACATTTGTACCTTGCCATTAATGTCAGTGTTTTTGGTAAAAACCCATTTGCACCTTTTTTATCCCTTCAAGTGGATCAACCAATATTAGAAATTACTTCCTTTAAATTGATAGGTTCAGTATCACAAGTCAAGTCATCTTGATTCATAAGAAATCCACATCCCTCTAGAACTTGCTTAATCCGACCAGATCAATAGAGTTGTTATGTCTTTTAGGCTTCAAGTCGAGCATTTAATGCTTCAACCATGGGTTTTGACTTCATTAAAATGTCAATTTTTTATTCTTAAATTTTTTTTAAAGATCAATTTTACTCCCATTGAACTCTTTTAGTAAAAATTCATTTTCTAAAAAGACTGAGTGTTTCAAAATAAATACCTTTCGTTCAGTTGGGTTGTACAAGTAAAAGCTATGTGACTTTCTTAGAGACCTTATACATTTAATTAATTTAGCTGGAAGATTATCAATCACTATTTGCTTCATATAAGCTAGATAGCCCTAAATTTTTAGACAAGACAACACATGTCTTTTGCCATGCCACATCTCATGTGGTGTCTTATCCACCGATTTGGATGGAACCTTGTTTAGAAGATATGGAACAATTTCTAAAGCATATTCCTAAAAGGATATTAGAAGGTTTGCCTTGGACATCATGGAAAGAACCATGTCCAACAAGGTTCAATTTCTCTTTTTAGACATTCCATTATGTTATGTTCCAGGTAGAGTTCATTGCGAAAGAATACCATTTTCTACGAGATGACCCTAGAATTCTTAACTCAAGTATTCTTTTCCTTGATCGAATCAAATAGCTAAAATACTTTTGCCAGTTTTTCTCTACTTCAGCCCTAAGCTCTTTAAACTTTCAAAAGCTTCGAACTTGTACTTATAAGTACATGTACCCATATATTAAATAATTATCGATAAAGGTAATAAAGTAAGAATACCCATGTCTAGCCATTGTATTCATTAGTCCATAAACATTTGTATGCACAAAGCCCATTAAATAAATATCCCTTTCACTTTTACCAGTGAATGGAGTCTCGGTCATCTTACCAAGGAGACATTCACATATCCTATATGATTCATTTGAAATGGTTAATGATAACTTTGTTTATATAACTTCATTATTTGTGTTTTATTAACATGTCCAAGCCTACAATGCCAAATATAGGTTTCTTATGGATAATTCATTTTAGCTTGCTTCACATTTATGTTAAGTGGCATTTTAAGATCCAACATAAATAGCCCATTTTTTAATAAGGCCAATCCATAGACTAGGTTATTTAGAATGATGGTGTAACTGTTGCCTTTTATTCTAAATTCAAAATCATTATTGTTAATGAGGTATGAAACTAAAATGATATTTCTTGACAATCTAGGAACATAAAGACATTCTTTTAGTTCTAAGGTCTTGCTTGTAGGCAATGATAAGGTACAAGTTTTAATGGCAGTGCCTTTAACTTTTAACCCATAGCCCATTCTCAGGATCACATCATTAGAGCCTAATTCTCTTCTATTTTTCAATAATGTTGTGTCATTACATAAGTGTAACCCACAACCTGAAGCAATTGCCTAACTAGTCGAATCAATGGTGTAGCAATTCAACTTAATCATGTGAAGTTAAACTACCTTCATTTTATTGAGAACACTTTTTAATTTCACATACCAATTCAAACACGTTGGGCTTATGGCATCTAATATGCCTCAAAATACTATTATTACATTTACTATTATAGACAACATAGTATGAAGTAAGTATAATTAGTTATTCATATATTAAACCAATAATAATGATAAGGTATTAAATCTTTATTGGTCTTCCCACTAATTTATTGAAATAATAACCCTCACTATTATCCGAAATTCTCTCCAAGGTATTTCTAGTGGGCTGGAACCTCTTACAACTTGTTACAACCCTGGGGATAGCCCAACAAATTAGAACATGCCTAATCAGATAGGCAACATAGTTTGACAATTGCATCTATATCTAATTGTCAGATCAGTTAAGTGGCAACTCTTTGCCTAAATGCATCATATACATTTTGCCTAACCATCACCTCTAACAATAAGGCAGGATATGCAAACCCTAATTAAAAAATTTAAACATTCATAAACAATTAACCATACATCCATAATCATATTGGGCCTAGTCCATAATTATCTTATACATCCACAACAATTATGAATATATATATAAAAGATGTGTTTTAAATTCGAGTTGCCAATTTTGATACTTAAAGAGTTGATATATTTAATTTAATTAAGAAAAGAATTTTCTTATATGATTAACATTTATTCTAATCATATTAGAATAAATCCTATTCAATCATTTAAATTATATAATTTTCAATTAATCATATTAATTGAATTTTATTTTCACGCTTATTATATTATTCAATTTATATCTTAGAGAATTTAAGAGAAATAATACAATTAGATAATAGGTGTTTGATGATATGTAAGAGTTTTACTTGGATTCAATCTTTTAGGTAGTGTATTACCAATCAGGCTAACTTTTGGGAAGTTTTTTAATTTTTTAATTTAAATTTAATTTGATCATATTAGATTTTAAATCTCAAGAAAATTAAAATTGAAAGAGTTTTACTCTAGGTAGGATAGTGGTGGCGCAAAAATTGGAGGAATCTTACTCCAATTAGGACTTTATCCCATGCATGGCTATCTTAGCCATACTACTCCAACTGAAACATTATTATCTTCCTCCTACTAAACCTTTAAAAATATATCAAATTTATAGCAACTCTTTACTGCCATTGATGCCGCACCAAGATCCAAGAAAGAAGCCAAGGTGCTGGAAGCTTTAAGCACACCTAGTGCACCTATTTTATCCCAGAATTGAAATGTTTTCAACTCTGATTTTAACCCAAATTTTTAGAAAGTTTTATGATCAATTCATAATGCATTCAAGGTGGAAAACCAAGGAAAAATAGCAGTAATGGATACCTAAAAAATCAGCCATACCATAATATCAAAATAGAGCCAACCTAGCATTATCAACACCAAATTATCAACCGATGACCCTAATATCAATTTAATTGATAAAATCATATTTTAACTAATTAAAATTGAATAATAAACATGAATTAACTTGTCAAAAATTTAAAAATAAAAATAATAATTTTCTCTAAGTTTTAAATTCAAGAATGAATCAAGATAGCATCAAAATAATAAAATCTTTGATTGGTAACAACTTAAACACAAGATTAATCAAATGAATGCAAGAAGGCTTTAATACCACTGGCAGGAAGTAATCAGATTACAAAGTTTATAAAATAGATTATAAACATGGCAGCGGAAGCAAATCAAACAAACTAAGCTAGACTCCTTAAACAGGATCATCTAGCATGATCTTGACTAAGCTTTAAGATAAAGAAAGCTAAAGAATTATTCAAGATTCGAAGATACCTTAATCTTAAAAAGTTTTATAGTAATTACATGATCCAAGAATATGTACATCGAGCCCCGTTGTCATAAACCAAAGTTACCCAAGCATCTAGCCTCTAATGGTTATTCACATAGATAACCTGAAAACCTTTAATAAGGAAAAGATTTGTTGTCAAGAGCCATGCTAGTAGCTTAGGTTTTAATAAACCTTCCTTTGCACTTAGAATACCTTGATTTAGTAGTCAAAACGAAGAAAAAATAATTTTATCTCTAGAAAAACCAAGATTGCATAATCCCTCCTCAAAAAAGTTAAGAGAAAATGCAAACTTAAGTTTTTAGGGTTTCTTGGTTGATTTTCTAAGTGCTATCTCATCTAGATGGGAAAAAAGCATAGTTTAATATATCTAGGGTTCAAAAAATTTAATTTTAAGAAATTATAGTTTTGTACTTGACCTATATGAACTCATTAAAATTAGGCCTAAGTAACCATTACTTGTATTAGATATATAAGCCTAGTCTTGATTTAATTTCTACTAATCATCCTTAAGTGTATGACCTATTAGGCCCCCATCATGTTGCTAATAAATATGAAATAGCCAGATGAAGAATATTTTATATTTGTAGACCATGATTGGCATCGAGAATTGCATTATGGCCACCTAACAAGCAAGGAGAACAATATGGTTTTGACAAGCTTTCAACGTTTAGTTCTTAGTGTAATAAATATCATTTCATCATAGATACCAAAATTAGAAAAAACATAGTTTAGTGTCTACTCTCAGCCCATTCCATATTAGTATGCAACCCTTATGTTTTAACTACATAATAAATATTACTTTGGCTAGAGATTTTGGGTTAACATGGGCTGAGTACATGTGAGATATCCCTTCATATCTCTAGGGTGATGAATCCTCTCTAGACCACTCATTCACCTACCATATGATTTATGCCATACCAAAACTAACCTACCATAAGCATCCATCTATTTTGGAGTTATTTGTAATGGAATCAAAGCATGACACTCCTCATATGAGATGACCTAGTTTACTAGTCTAAAGATCACTTACACTACTGGCATATTAGAGTATTTCCATAAGCACTTGAGTGAAATATCGAATAGGACTCTCATAATGGATCATGCTGAATGAACTTGTTACCATAATAAGCACCTATATGATACTCCTAAGTATCATTATACTTTAACTTATAAGATTAGTTATATGCATTATATACATATGGCTTACATATACTAGTTTTTCTGCATTGTCAATGCCCTATCTTGACAATACGATGATCAGAAATTTTTTACTCTGATGCATGGGAATCTCTTAATTGTAATACTTTACAATTCCCTTACAAGGCAATGTGTTTCATAGGCTTTATATACAAAAAATACTTATAACAATTATACAATGCGATCTTATAGATAAAGAAATAACTTTATAAATTTAATAAAATATAATGTGTAATTACATGAAATCACTAAATGCTAATCCCTTAAAAGCCATAATAATTGGCTTGCAGAGTTTACGCTATTAGTACACTGAAGGGCTTATTAAATAGTTTTAATTCTTCTAACATTTTAGTGGTCATAATGCATTGATAAATGCTGCTCGTGATTTATAAGTATAAATATTCTTAGCCAAATTAATTTATATTTATTTCCAATATGTTGGGGGCCTAATGGGTTATACATATAAAGATAATTCTAAAAAATTAAAATGGGATTGAACTAAATTATAGAGATTGATATTAATTAAGGGCCTAATTGAATTGTTTAATTTGGTATAGAGATATAAGTGCAATAAGATCAAAAGTTGGCTTACACTTGAACCTAACTATATCGATACACTAAGGCATTTTTGCCTAGTTAAAGCCATTTTTTAGCCTTTTCACCATTGATTTAAAAATCTAACATAAACATGTTTTTTGCACTAAAAATCATCAAAATTCATACCAAGCCTCAAATTTGGACTTGTAATTAGATTCTAACAAATTTCTTAGGCCTAAATAGCCAGGATAAGGGATATTTTATGACATTATGCAAGTTACTAAAGTTGCAAGATTGATTTTTCTCAATGCTTAGCTACATAAAGTGGCCTTAATCCACTATTTTTGCAAAGCAAACCACCTTGTCCCTACATGAGGTTCATTCACCAAGACCCTATATTACCTTCGCTTTTTGCATTTTTTCTTTTCATATTCACATGGCTAAATATGCCAACTTTGGCTTAGTTGAAGGG
This sequence comes from Adansonia madagascariensis, assembly GCA_038381835.1. Taxonomy (NCBI): domain Eukaryota; kingdom Viridiplantae; phylum Streptophyta; class Magnoliopsida; order Malvales; family Malvaceae; genus Adansonia; species Adansonia madagascariensis. The sequence continues at coordinate 24,920 of JBBYHL010384961.1, forward strand.
CACTCTACACTTTACTCTAGATACACAGACATATTCTCAGCAGCAAACACTCACTTTCATACATTCTCTCAACTTTCCTCAGCCACTAAAAGCCTTCTTCCATTCCCAGACTCTTTCAAACCACCACTAAAAACCCTTCCAAAACCCTCCATTCCACTTATCCTTCCTATAAAAACTCCTTTCCATCAGCATCATAACTAAAAAGCTCCTTCTTTTCATCACTTTCTTACTAATTAACAATAAAAGATGGAAAAAAAGTAAGTCCAAAGTTATAGCACAAAGAAAAGGCTAAAACTTAAAGCTTTAGGTATATTTCTCTGCTTGCTCTGTTTATTTTCTTATTTTTAGCATTTACATCATCCTAGTGGCCCTTTTTATATTACCATGACCATTCTAAGATTTTTCTGCATTATTGTATCCTTGCTTATGTTAGTTTTAGGATTTTGATAATCTTCTTAATTGCTTGATATTGCTTAGATGGTCAAACATGCCCTGTTTTATTTTCACCATTATAAGAGTCTATGTTCATGCATTTCTTTCCATGTCCAATCCACCTTCACAAGTTTAACTCATACTTGAATGTTCACCGTAATATGTTTTGAGTATGTTCATGCATTTTCTTACGTTTTGGTTGGCTTAATGGAACCAAAATGTTATCTTGAAAATTCTAGGATGTTTTCCTTTACTTAAACATTTTAATATCATTTTTCTTAGCATGGTTATTGATGTCATTTATGATGTTAATATGTCCACATATCCTTCCTACTCATTTCCTTGCATTTTTACTGTATTCTTTTTATCAAAATGTCATTTTTTTATTTAAATGTGTCATCTATGTTCATCTTTATGCAAGTAATATTTTGTTCTTAACATGTTCATCAAAATGTTTACTTGTTGACTACAAAAATTTGATTCTCAAAAAACCTCCAAGTTAAATTTATGTTACCTCTAATAAATGAAGACTAACATAGATTTAATTTTTTCACAATTTTAGTCCTTAAATCTTAGGGATAAATCAAGTTTCTATGCTTGGATTCAAAGCCAAATGAAGTTAAAATTTATGGTTCCAAAAAAAAATAGCTTTTTACTTGTTTTAAAATGTTTAGGTCTTAATCTAGAGCTTAATGCCTTTGTTGGTGACATGGTCAATGAGCTATCTCATTATCCTAATATACTCCAAGATTGAGTAAATGAGCTTGCAAAGCCCATATCACCTATTCCTTTCATCACAAATGTTTAGAAATCCTTGGCTTAAGTTTAGCCCACCACTTAAAAAATTAATTTTCAGGACCAAACACATTTTTTTTTGGAATTTGTTGATATTTTTCATTGAAAGAACAATGAATTACTTTTTTTACTACGTCTCATTTGTATTTGGAGCATTCTAGATGAGGAAATTATGATTTTTCAAACCTTTGCTGTTTGGAACCCCTAAACTAGTAAACTGTATCCTGTTTAGGCCATTTCAGCCCATCAGATGATTTTTTAAATTTTTTTTAATATTTTTCTAGAAAGATATAAAATTCTCTTTCCGCAAAGGTATCATTTGTGATTTAATGATGCCACATAAGTCCAAGATGATTTTTTTAAGTTCACTGCACCATTTCCCCTGCATATGCTGCCATTGTCAAAACAAACCCAACTTTAAATTTTAATTCCAGCTAGAAAGTGATTTTCTAGGATATTCAAAATATTTTTATATTACTCTTTCTTGACTTACCTTCCCAACGGTATATTGTTTACCCCCTAAAGCCTTCATATGGACCCGAAATAAATTTCGAAATGGATACAGCAAGATGCTGTGCCCTTTTTTTGGAGTTAAAAGTAACCCAATTTCCCAAACCACCTTTATCAAGACATTCAAAAGTCTTGAAACGCATCCAATTGATTCCCCATGGAGTCATGTACTATAACACAAAACTTGTAGACTCTGATCAAGGCTAAAACAAAAAAAATAATTTAAATTCTCGAGTTTTATTTTTAAAATAACTTTTTCACCCAAAAAATTCTTTTTGTCAATAAATATCAAAATTTTCATCGATGTGGATACTCTAGCTTCATCTTTCCAAAGGGATACTCAAACCCATTTTTCATTCAAAATTTAAATTTTCTCTTTCCCAGACCTTCTCTGGACTTTTAATCAAAACTTTTCCAAAAATATCTAAAATCTAATGTTATTTTATGATTTGATACTCTAACCCTAGTTTTCACCTAAAATCTAAATTTTCTCTTTCTTAAAACTTCTTAAGCTTTTTAATCAAAACTTTATTTTGAACATATCCAAAATCATCACTATTGGGGATACTCTACCCACCTTTCAAGAGGATACTCTATACCTTGTTTTTCAAATTTCACTTAAAATCTAAGTTCTCTTTCTCGAACATCCCTGGGTTTACTAACCAAAACTTCTTTTCTCTATACCTTAAATGACCATCGAGTCCAAATGCTTCTCAAAATTGCCATCCTGTTATTCTTTGATAATCGAAGAAAATTATGAGATACATTCTGATTGTCATATTTTTCTATATTTTTGTATGTTTATCTCTCATGCAATATTGTTATATTTTTTGTCTTACTAATACATTTTCCTTTTGTGGTGTCTATTTTGCTTTCATATTTTTAAATTATTTTTAAAATTTATGAGACAATATTCCATGTCGGTATCTCTGCAGTGCCTAACAAGAAATATCAAAATGTTTAAAATTTAATTTGAAAATTATTTTTGTAAAAAATCCTTATGTTTCCCACACCTTCGAGGTGCGTAAGTGATCTAAATTTTCTTTTAAAACCTAGATCTATAATTGTCACAAAAATTCTTGTCTTAAGAGGAGATTATGTCGAAATAATGAGATAGTGGTACCAATGAAACTAAAACCGAAGCAAGACATGGGTATGGGGTACCAAATTATGTGTTGTGGGGGTGTTAATCCTTGTCCATGCCTAACCAATTCCCAAACCTAATCGATGAATCTCTAGACCTTGCAGACCTCAGAATTAATATTTTTAGTTTTGTAACTCAGAATATTATTTTCAATAGGGATTTGATCATGCTTAACCTAAAATAATCAGTGGCGATTCAAAATTTATGGCTAATTCATGATAGCCTCTCAACACTAGTTGGATAGATAATTCATCCGATGATCTCTCTTCCCTTTATATTACTATGCCTAATTCAGATCTCGATCAAGGGATAACCTAAAGGCTTCAAGCAATATAGCCACCCATTTCTTCAAGCCATACATGCTCCCTTCGAATTGTGAAAAGGGGTGCGTAGCGATAGTATCCACTTAGAAAAATAGGGTTAGGTTATACCCTTGGAAAAAAGGGGTTAGAGTATGCTCTCAAAAAGAAAAATTTTAAGTGATATTTGTAAATTGAAATTTTTAATATATTTTTTGATGAAAATATAGATTTTAAAATTAAAAATTAATAATTTAAATAAGAACTGAAAATTACTTTTGAACAATGTTTAGGACTTGATCTGACCCTAGTGGGGCTCATATTGTTACATATGACTCCGTAAGGAATTTATTGGATACATTTCAAGGCATTCGGATGACTTGAAGAGGTGGCTCAAGAAATTTCCTTTGATTTTTTTAAGTAAAAAAAATAGGGCATAACATTACGCTATCCATAGTTTAAAATTTATTTCAAGCTAGTTTGAGGGTTTTTGGTGGCAAATGAGATATCGTTAGAAATGTAACTCAACAAAGATTAATTCAAAAATATTTGAAAAATCTTGAAAAATCACTTTCCAAGCGGAATTGATTTTCGAAATCGAGTCTAAGTCAATAATAATAGCACATGCAAGCAAAAGAGAATAGCAAACTTCAAACAATCCCTCCAGACTTATTTAAAATTATTAAATCTTAGAAAGGGAATTTCATGAAATTTTCAAGAAAAATATTTAAAAATCTATAAAAATCATATGATAGGTTGAAATTGTCCAAATAGAATACAAATCACTAATTTTAGGGGCTTTAGATAGTAACGGTTCAAAAAATCATAATTCCTACATCTGGATGATCTAGAGGCTAATGAGGTACCATTGAAAAATTAATTCGAAGCCCTTTGAAGGAAAAATGCTAGAAAAGTACATAAAAATCATTTAGGGTTTGAAAATAATTTTTCAAGTCAAGATCATAGTGTTATTAATGCCAAAATAGGGATTTCCTTAGGTCTAAGTTCTTTAGTCATGTGTCAAGGTGTCAGACATACGACTATCTAACCATTAGGGTCTATGGCAGTAGAGTGATGGACCAATCTAAATCCTAGAGAATTGGTCAATGATTGCCTGCTATCCATTCCATTAATTTATAATAAAAAACTCAAAACAAGACTTTACCTAAACACTTGAAATATTTTTGGATTTTGTAAAGCTCAAAAATAGACATATTTTACTTAATGAGGCCATGAATCCAAAAATTTATGCTTGATATATCCCTAAGATTAGAAGACTAGTATATTGAAGATATTAAATCCTTGCTAATCCTCATTGATTGATATTAGCTTGGACTTAGCTTGGGGTTTTCTTTGATAGCATATTTTTGCAAGCATCATAAAGGTATTTTTTTCGAATGTATGATGAACTAAACTTAGTAGAGACATCAAACATGAGCAAACATCCAAAATAGCAAGTTATCTATGCATCTTAACAAAGAGATCATATTGAAAATGCATTCTAAGGCATGGTAAAGATCAAAGCATGCCGGGAAGAACATTTACACATTAAATAAATATGTAAAGATGAAAAAAAACATTGCAAAAAATGCATGAACAAGGGTTATTTTGATATCAAAATAAGATATGGCACTTTTGGTATTCAAACAGCATTAAGGCATTAAAAAGTCACAAAAATCCTAAAACTACCACAAACAAGACCATAATAATACATGAAGCACCTAATAAGGACATGGAAAAATGGATGGTTTACCACATGATGGAAATAATGACAAGAATAAAATAAAATACAGAAGAGATGGAAAATATACCTAAGAAGAAATTTACTCTTACCTTTGTCTTTAAGCAATAAACCAAGTTACTTTAAACTCACTTTCTTTCTTCTTTTTTTTTTTATGAATTAGAAAGAAAAGAATAAAAAGAAAGAGCTTTTGGTTATGGTGTTTATGGAGGAGAGTTTTAAGGGTACTGATGAGGGAAATGAAAGGTTTTTGAAGGTTTTTAGAAGGGTAGAAAATGAGCTAAGGAATGGAGTTTTTTGAAGGGCAAAGGGATTTTAGAGGCTGATATAAATATGGTAAATCTTTCTTTAGTTGAGTAAGAAAATTAGATTATATACGGATTGATTTCAGCCACTAAAATGACCTATTAAGAGAACATATAGGATATTTGACATGTACAACATGGTGAGTCATTATACCAAGGTGTAATTTCAACATTTGATTCATTAATCTTGGTTTTTGCAAACAAGGAAAGCTATGCATGGATGAATCAAATGAGTAATCTCACCTTGATCCTTCATTTACTTATGAAATGCCTTTATGCTAAGCTTAATGGACCTCCCAAAATGTGTCAATCTAATGTTTAAAGCCCAAAAATGAAATTCACATGTTTTGTATAAAATTATGTTTGATACTAGATGAATTTTGAGGCCAAAGTTGTGAATAAATTTGAGTTTTAGTGCCATGGTATGAAGGGAGAAAAATGTCTTTAATCAGGCAAAAAATGGCCTTATGTATCGATATAAAAAGCCTTGTATTAATACAAAAAGCAAATTCTACCTTCTAGCATCGATGCAAAGAACTCTATATTGATATATAGAATAAATTTTTCTAGGTGTATCAGTACCACAAAGTCTGTATCAATACCGTTAGGGCTGTGTCGACACTTTCACTTGTGTCTCAATATATCTTGACCAAAAATCATGATTCTAGCTATGACATAAGCCTGTATCAATACAAACACCTTTTTATTGATATCTTAACCTTAGTATCAATACTATGCCCTTTTGTATCAATACAAATAGCAAGATTTTGGAATTTTGATGATGTAGAGCCTTGCATCATACCTAGTAGCCATGTATCGAGACCTCCATGCAAAAATGAGAATTTTCCATACTTTGACCCTTTGAACACATCACATTGCCAGGAATGTTAGGGAACTAATCCATGTTCCTTTGAATGACTCCACTAATGCCTCGATTGATGCCTTCTAATGCCTTGAATGTTGGCCTCGACAAAATAGGGTGTCTATAACTAGCAAGATAAGCATGATGATCTAGATTGAAATAGGAGATAACTAGCACACTACAATGCTCTTCTAATTTAATTTTCTACTCAAACAAACTCAAAAAAGGGCATCTAATACATTATTGATAAGGTTTAACTGAATAATATTGTAAAAATATCTAAAAATTCATTTGGCTGTCAAAAATCAAGGTGAAACCTAATCTAGTTACTGGGTACAAGGAACCCAAATAACAAATGAAAAGCAATTTTATTGCCTATCAAAATGAACTTGAAAAATGGCTTATAATATTCTTTTAGAAACATAGCTTGATAAAGTAACCTGGAAATACTCTAAAACACTTATAAATTCATTTTCCTATCGAAAATCAAGGTGCAACTTAATATGATCACTAGGCATAAGAAACCTTAGTAGTAAAAGGACACTAATTTCATTAACCATCCAAATAGACTTGGATAAGGGTGTATAATATACAGCTTAAAGCAAACTTAATTAGGTTTAACAAAAAATATTTTGAAAATCAAGTAACTTGTTTGGCAATAAAAAATCTAGACATAACCTATTCTTTTTATTGGTTTTAATGAAGCAGAAATAAGGGAATTGCTAATATAGACACCTTATTTTGTTTGGGCCATCATCCAAACATCGAAGGTCATTATCCTAGGCATCAATAGAGTTATGTGAACGAGCATCGATTAGTTCCCTATCATTCCAAGCTAAGGTGATGTGTTTAAATAGTCCAAGGTATGTAAAACTTATATGGGTGCATGTAGGTATCAATACATAATGACCAAACCCTTAAAACTTTAAAATATCACCTTTGGTATTGATACTTTTGATGATGGTATCGGTACATGAACCTTAGGTATCAATATCATGTTACTTCCAAGCGAAAATCTTGATTTTGGGATGGTTTGTATCAATACAACCCAAGAGGTATCAATACCTAACAAATTTTTAGGCTTGGTATTGATACAATGTTCATGGTATCGATACTATAAGCCCAGATATCGATACAAGCTTTAAAAGTAATAATATAGTAAGCAAAAATAGGTCCTGATATCGATAAAATAAGCCCTGTATCGACACTAGAAGTAAAGTTTTGGCTTAGGTATCGATACATTATGTTTAGTATTGACACCATAAGGGATTTTTGCCCAGGTCATGATGCTTTTGAACCTTACACCATCAAACTTAAAATTTGATTTAAACATGTTTTTGGCATAAAAAATCATCAAAATTATACTAGGCTTTAACTTTGGACTTATAATTGGTTTTTAACAAATTGTTTTAGACCCAACATGGTTGAAACTAGGACATTTGCATGAAAAACATAGTTTGTTTAGGGCAAGGTTTACTTTTCTCCATGTTGCAAACATTTTCACCTTCTCTGTTATACTACTCTGTTTACAGCAGCTAATACAAAAACAATCAGCTAGGCATAGTACCTAGAGTTGTCATATGGTACATGGCTAAAACCCAAAAATGCCATTGCTTTAACTTTAAAATTCATTAGCTGAACCTTGGACTATAAAAAGATTCAACTTTAGCTCAGTGAACACAAATAGAAATATTCAAACACTCTAAAAAAACACTCTTCTTAGCCACTATTCTCTAAAAAAACCTTTTGTTCCTATATCTCCTCAAAGTCACCATGAAAAACACTTTCAAAATCCTTTATTTCACCCTTTTTTTGATCTAAGACTTCTCATCCATGCTTAGCACATCTTTTAAGCTCATTTTTGCCACCATTTTCTTGTTAATCAATAGTAAAGAGAAGGGAAAAGGTGAGCTTAAAGTTGACAAGTTGTTTGCTCAAAGGCTAAAGTAAGGTTGGAAGCTATAGTACAACTTTCATCTCATTTTTATCTTATTTTCTCCTTTTATCATCATTTTAAACATTTTAAAAAGCCATATCCATGTGACCATGACCATATTCCTAGGACTCTCATGTATCTTGTGGCCTTGTTTATGTAAACCTAGGATTTTTATGCTATATTGACTCTCTTTGCTATGCTTCACCATGTTTATGTGCTTAGTTTGCTTCAAAAACATGTTTTAATGTTGTTGTAAACTTTCAACAAGCTTCTTCTTGATTAAACATGTTCATATCATCTCCCATTGCATGCTCTGAAGATTGTTCATGAAGTTAACTCTTCAATACTTTTTATTAGTCATTGTCTTTTATTTTTTTCATCATTTACATTTTAAGATGCCAGTTTTATTTTTCTAAGCATGATATCTATGTTCATTGTCATGACTGTCATATTTAGTTCATAATATACTTATCAAGATGCTTATTTGATGTTTGTCAAAAACCTTTTTCAAACCCCCTAAGTCAAGGCTATGTTAACTTCAATTAATAAGGATTAACATAGGCTTCAGGTTTTCTATTCATTGATTTTCTAATCTTAGGGAAAAATCAAGCATTTCATCTTTGAATTTAAGGGTTATTGAGGCCAAATGTTTTATTTTTCAAAATTAAAATGTCTTGTAAGTGTCTAAGATTGTTTATGCCTTGATTTATTGCTAAAGAAACCCTATAAAATCGAAAATTTCCACTTTTTGCCTTGGTAGCACTGTAGCCACAACATAAAAATCAATTCTGAACTCTAAACTATTTTTCATGAATTTTTTGATATTTTTTTCTAAAAGGGCATCAAATTACCTTTCAATGGTATCTTATTTACCCTCAGATCATCTTAGATGAACGAGATACAATTTTTAAAATGAATGCTATTTGGAACCCTTAGAATCATCTTAATTGAATGAACAAACAATTCATAAAAACAAAGCTTTCTATCCTATTCCATATATTTTGTAGTTCTTTACCATGTTAATTATCAATTATTAGTTAATAGAGATTAATATATAGGGATAGGTATTACCTTTTTTTTTTTCTCTTTTTAAAATTAAAATGATTGAAGTTCTTCTATTTGGAATTATCTTTGGTCTAATTCCTATTACTTTGGCTAGATTACTTGTAACTGCTTATTTACAGCATAGACATGGTGATCAGTTGGACCTCTGATTAATTAACATCTCTTTTAGCTCATAATTCTTTTTAGACACTAATTCTCTATTTCTATAAGTATAAAAATTCTAACATTCTTTTTTAGTTTTATACCTTTCCCCGACAACCTCTTCTCCATAAATCTATTACAAATTCATAAATCCTATAATGGATTTTTATATTTGATTATATGTTGTATACCAGCTATGCATAAAACATAAAAAAAGGATAATTTCTGCTTGGGTCATTTTGCCCTATCAAATGATTTTTAAATCTTTAAAATATTTTTCCTACAAAGTTCACAAAATTCCCTTTTCAAAAGGTATTATTTATGATTCGATGTTTTTGTCAGAGTCAAGAATGATTTTTTAAAGTTTGCCACACTTTTTCACCTACATCTGCTATTAGTGTTACATTCAACCCAATTTCAAAAATTATTTTCACCCTAAATGTGATTTTTTGGGATTTTTAAAATATTTTTACATTAAACCTTATTAAGTCACTTTCTAATCGTACCTTGTCTAAACCCCTAAAACCTCTAAATTTGCCTAAAATAAAATAAAAAAAAAGATAGCATGATACTATCCCTTACTTGTAGCTTTAGTTGAAATTAAATAATTTATTTGAATTCCTACTCCGAGACATTAGAATATCTCTAAGTGATCCCAATCAACTCCTTGAGTCAAAAAATATGTCAATCTGCCCTAGGCTCAGATCAAGGTACATACATTTTATCAAATTATCTTTCACACTTTTTTATCTAAAACCACTTATTTTGTCAAAATTATGTGAAAAATGTCATTTTGTCAAGAAATTACTGAACTTTTGTCAAGATTAATCCTTCAAATTTGTTTTTCCAAAATCACTAAAATTTTCACTTTCAGGGATGCGTTAACCTTGTTTTTTGAAGGGATACTCTAACCTTGTTTTTCATCAAAATTAAACTTTCTCTCATCAAATTTTTCTAGATTCATCAAGATTTTAACTTGATTTTCATGCCTCATTAATCAATGGATCCAAAGTCATCTCTAAATTTGTCGACTTGGTTATTTCTAGATAATAGATTACAATTACAAGATACATTCCAATCATTTTTCCCCTTTTCCTCTTTTGTGTGATTTATTTTATGTAATATTTTATCTTTTTTGTCTTACTAACATGTTTCCTTTTTTGGTGTTTAATTTGTATTCATGTTTTCAAAATAATTTTTTTAAAAGTTATAAGGCAATATTCGATGTTGGTATCTTTCCATTGCTTGATACAGAGTATCCGATTTCACAAAACTAAATCTAGTGAATATTTTAATAAAAAATCCCTATGTTCCCCACCTTTTCAAGGTCCATACGTGATTTAAATTTTATCTAAAACTCAAGCTTATACTATTCAACTTCATAGATATAGACACCTGATTTTATTCGGGCTTTTTTTTAATAGTCCTAAATATCTTAGACTAGGAATTTAGCAGCTAGCCTGATAGAGATTGACTTCCTCCAGGCAGGTTAGGCATTTTCAAGACCAATATAGTTATACATAAATGGCCATGTATATATAGATTGAAAAAGTGTGGTTTTGAGAATTATAAAAACTCAATCTCAGCTAAAAGAATGAATATTTAAGAAAAACTAGTTTTAAATATTATCTTGTCAAAATTTGAAATTTATTTTTGTAAATGATATCATGGTCAAATTTTCTATTTTTAGAAATTTTTTAAGACTTTTTCATGAAATTTTAGGAGTTGACCACAGTATATTTTTATCAATACATATGTAGTATTAGCAACAAAAAATTGATTTTTAACTTTACTTTTTTGAAATTTCAAAATCCATATTTGTAAATAATATCATGATCAAATTTTCTATTTATAGTAATTTTTTAAAATTTTTTGTAAAAATTGACAAGTCGACAATGTATATTTTAACCAATACTCAGGTAGTATATATTGGTACTCATTTCAAAAAATCAAAAATATCGAAGAAAAAAATACATATTGGCATTTTATACCACAACCTATTAAATTATCAATTTTAGTATTTTGTTTTCAATTTTTTATAGTATCGCGGGTATATTTTTGAAATCTTTTAGATAAAATTTGTTTTGAACATTTGATTTTCTTCGTTATTATTTTATAAATTAATATGAATTAATATTTTTAATAATATGTTGAATTCAAATCATTTTTATAAATATTTAAACGTATTTTCGAAACTTTCTTGTCTCTAAAATATGAATATTTTTTATTTGTATCATTTTCTATAAAATTTTTAGAATTTAAAGTTGTAAAATTTTTTCAAAATATTTGGCATATAAGTTTTGAAATTTTGATTCCTTTTTATTAAATATATAATTTCATTTAAGAAGCTTTTTATCGTAATCTTTTAAGTGTTTGGAATTTTAATTAGTCTTTTCTCTCAACAAAAAATTATTTTAATTTCTTTGGGTCAAAAATGTTCATATGAATGTTTAATTAGGCCTTCCACATGATTAAATTTTTAACTGAATTTATCATGTGGAATTTCATTTTTCTGAGTTTATAACTTTAAATATTTTGCAATTTAGTCCTTAAACTTCATTTTTTCATAAAATTTGCAATTAAAATTTTATTCTTTCCTTTATTTTTGAAATTCTGTATACTTATTTCAATTTTAATTCAATTTCATGATTTGATAGTTTAGTTAAGCAAAAATTAATTTAAACGGGATTGAATTCTATCTTTAAAAGTTAATATCATAAAAAATATCATGAAGCCTAGCATTAGTACACAAGACTGGCCCTTTGATTTAATTGATATGTTTAGTTTTTCTTAGCAATAGCTTTTATTTTCATGAAATATGTTCTTGCTGATATGATATTGATTTTTTTTGTATTTTTTTGTTCATATTAATTCTATTTCTCTTGGCATTTTTATGTTAATATGTTGAAAAAACATGTTTATATGTTATTTATCATGATTTTTCACATAATGACATTGATTTGAGCTTAGTAAAATTAGGATTTATGGTTGCTGTGTTGGAAAATTTGGTGGATATATATATTTTTTGTGTTGGCTGAAATTCATAGTGGCCTTGATTTAGTTTTATTTATACTTTTTATGATGATTTATGTTAATTTATGATTTTTGGAAGTTGCAAGGACTAAAAAATAATTTGCTAAAATTTGTAAAAGCTTTGGAGAGGTATTTATAAAATAATTTGCTTGATTGTATGTGCACAAGTGTGATTTTGTGAATATTTAATAATTTTGGTGATATTTTCTAATTATTGGAAATATAAGGACTAAATTATAAAATTAAAAAAGAAATATTTCTAGGCTTTTCATGCTTGATCGAGACTTTTGCATGCCTTTAAGGGTGTATTTCATGCATTTTTATCACATTAAAATACATATTTTTATCCTTCTAAGGTTTTTTCATAATTTTAAAAAAATTGAAAAACTAATTTGCAAAACTTAAAAAACTACCCCAAGTTCATAGGTGGTTGGCTGAATTGCTTCTTATGATTTTTGACATGATTTCCATGATTTTTATGATGTGTTTTATGTCTAATTATGCATTTATTTTATGTAGGTTGCAAAGTTTGCAAAGTTTTTAGAGTCCATTAAAAAAACCCCATGTTTTACGGTCAAAATGGTCTTTTCGCACATTAAATTCCTCATTAAGGTATTTTGGTTATTGTAGGAACATTATTTTCATTTTTAGGCATTTTAAGCTTAAAGTGCAATTTTTTGAAGTCTAAGGACTTAGTTGTAATTTTTATATTTTAAGTCACTTTTAATGTTCTAATTACCTATTTATGGTAAAATTGACATTTCTTATCATTTCTAGGTCTTTTATGATTACGGGATGCTTTCAAGACAAAGGTAGACTTTAGAGGTATTTTAGTAATTTTTCCTTAGAGTGTTCCATATAAGCACCAAAATTCTTTCATGACAAAGGTGTGTACTAGGGTTAGGTTGATCTTTTATGATCATTTTCAAGTCCTTTAAGGGTACCGAGATGATTTCACGTCGAAGGTGTACTCTAGGGGTATTTTGATAATTTTGCATTAAAACTGAGTCTTTAGAGTTACTAGGATACTTTCATGTCGAAAGTACTCTAAAAGACATTTTGGTCTTTTTTTGAGTCCTTTGAGTCTAGTTTCTATGTATAGTCAAAACCGAGTTTTAGGAAAAATATTAATATTTTAATAAAATCAAAAATTTCTAAAAGTTAAGGCAATGTTTTGAGCTAAAATAGTACGTTGAAGTTTTCCTAGAATATGAGAGGAGTTCTGCGGATTACCTTAATAATGAGATATCCTTTTCAAAAAGAAATCAAGATTTTTAATTTTCATAAAATAAAACTTTTTATTTTCCTTCAGCTTTCTAATGGGTCACAAAAAATATTTTAATTTTTAATACCTTTCGTATTCCTCCGACTCTCTAGTGGGGTATGAAAGAGAGTGATAAAAACTTTCATATTCTTCTAGATTTCCTAGAAGTTAAGCAAGATTTTTGGTTTTTTTTTTTGAAAATATTGAAAACCCAATTTTCTCATACGAAATAATAAATTTGTTTAATAAAATTTTATTTTGATATATATAGGAATTATAATTAAATGCAAGCTATTGAAATTGGATAAATATCAAAATTTCAGTTAAGACATGATTAATAAGGTATCAATTGCCATGCATTATGAGAAGGATTGATTTTTACTTATGATCGTAACTTATTCATGAACGCTTTCACGCGATCTCTAGTTTTATTGTCGATCTCGAAGTTTTTTTAGGGTTTCATAACCTTTAAAATGTGAACTTTGGTCTGTGACCAATCTCACTTGGCCAAAATAAATTGGTGGCAACTCCAAAATAAATGGTCATTGTGTAAAGACTATTTAGGGTTAAATTGAGTGAACGATTCATCAAACAATTAGTCCCTAAACTCAAAAAGAAGGAAAAAATAATAATTATATGGCCCCCACAAATAAAAGAATATGGATATATAGATAAATATCTAGGAGCAAGGGGTCCACTAGCTTTTTAAGTCAGGTTGATCAAGATTCGTATCAAGGCCATGTTATGATAGCTTGGGGACTCCATTAGGGATAGTTAGAGTGTCAGGCCTAAAATTAATCACATTTTAACTAAATTTTGATTGATTCAGTTTCAATCGATATTTAATTATAATATTCAATATTTTCAAAACAAAAATTGTTTCATTTTTTATTTTGATTTTGTTTTATATGGAAATTCTAGTATATATTGTTCATATTTTTCACTAACCCTTTTGTTTCCTTTGTAGCATTATTTTTATAGGTAACTTAGGATAAGGTATTTATTCTTTTTGAAACTATCAAGTCATAAAAGTTTTATTTGTTTCTTTGCAGAAATTATACACATGCATTTCATTAGATTCTCCTCCGAGCATATGGAGAAGGCATAAGTTACCTAATATTTTTGGAGGAGGCAAAGTAGCTTTGCCTTTTGAGGTGTTAGCCTCTATCTAGGCCAGTGAAAAGCCTACCGAGTGTAAAATCCACTGCTTGCTCGAGGTGTTAGCCTCATTACGTGCACGAAAAATACTCCCACTCGAATTTAACCCTTTATGATATAAACCCATAATGGGTAAGGATTACGGTACCTTGTTAGCTCTCTTTAGACTTAGGAAACAATTCAAGAACCCATTTGATGTCTAATTTAAACCTCATAAAAGTCATAAAAGCTACCTAATGTTTTGTTTGTTCCTCTGCAAAAATTGTACACATGCATTTCATTAGATTCTCCTCTGAGCTTATAAAGGGGGCATAAGTTACCTAATATTTTAGGAGGAGCAAAGTAGCTTTGCCTTTTGAGGTGTTAGGCTCTATCTGGGCTAGTGAAAAGCCTACCAAGTGTAAAACCTTTTGCCTGCTCGAGGTGTTAGCCTTATTACGGGCATGAAAAATACTTCCACTCGAATTGAACCCTTTATGATATAAACCCACGATGGGTAAGGATTAGGGTACCTTTGTTAGCTCTTTTCAGACTTAGGAAACAATTCAAGAACCTATTTAGATGTCTAATTCGAACCTCATGTAATGAATTGTAAAGGCTTCACCTAGTTAGAGCCATACTCGATTTTAGAAGTTACCAAATTAGGTACACATAGGGGAATGCTTCTAACTGTTTAATTTTATAATTTGATTTTCTTGACATTAATAAATGTATATTATGTTACTATGATAAGTTCTACTTATATATCTCGCATCAATTTATTATATTATGAAGAGTATTTTTAATTTTTGGCATCACATCCATATCCCATGATTGTAAATTCATTCATGCATTTTTTTACATATGCAAGTTTCACATTTTTATTTGTTTGTATACTCATGCATTCATAATTTCTATAGTATACTAAAATTGTTCCATTCATTGCATTTCAAGGATTAAGAGATGGATGATAATTTAGAAGCAAGAATTAACATGCTAGAGTTTATTGGAGAAGAGTTCAGCCATAAAGTCCATGGAACAAAAAATCTACTCCATAACTTGATAAAAATTGTTAAGGGTTTACATAGGATAAAAAAGGTCATGTTCTTAGAAGCATTAGAATCCAGAGGCAATAAAATGATCATCAAGATAACCCTTTTGGCTACTTGGTGGGCTTTGTAAATATAGGGTTCGAAAAAATGATCAGCATTTGCAAGATTCTTTAGCATAACATAGCTAGGAAAATGAAGTCTTTGTAAAAGTAGTTTTTTTGTTACTTTTTTCTTTTGAATCTTGTAAATGTGGCTTTGTATGTCAACAATAAATAGATAAATCAGTGAGTTTTGATTAATCAAACAATGGTGATAAATTATAACTTGAATTCCTCAAATTCTTGCCCATACAATAATCTTCATGTCTGATACTTACCCAATTGTCTGGCTTCCAATTGGTGCCATTAAATGCTGCCTTATTTAACTCATTCATTCATAAATTCATTCACTAATCTGTATATCAATTTTCCATCGTTGATGTCCATACAAAGATGATAATAAAAACTAGTGTTGACAAAACACATACATATTCAGACAAATTTATTATTTGTTTTTTCATTTCAAGGTGGAATAATAGGGGACTAGATGGAAAAAGAAGACAATAATCAATAAGATGAGTTAGAACAAATCCAAACAAGGAAGGAAAGTAGGAACCCCAAACACTTCAAGTCGCTCAAGAGAGTAAAAACAGAAAAAGAGTTATGGATAAAAGGTTTGCGTAAAAGCAAAACAGTGAACAAAGAAATTTACAAATGGTTCCATATAGTATTAACATTCTTGTCACGGTATCCGAGGGAGTACTAACAGAAGAGCTGTTAGCCAATGTGAAATATACACAAATAGCAAATATCTAAACTCTTTTATTAAACGTGCCTACAACTAATTTGCCACTAGCCACTTATATTAATTTTAATGCCCTTTTACAAAGGGCTGTTGCAAAGACTACTCTTGCACGAGAAGATTTAGCAGTTCTTGACTTTCATAATGAAGAAAGGCTAGTACAAGAGCAAAGCCTTAACTCGAGAAATATGCAAATAGTTCCATATTGTAAGGTGAACTTTATGAGCCCTGTTGGAACTTTTAAGTGAAAAATCCCATATGAAAGCTTATTAGAAATAGTACAAAGCTTGAGAATGAAAAGAAAGGCTTGACCAATTAGAAGAAAGGATTCAAGTAGTTAAAAGTAAAGAAGAAGTTAAAAATATGAGAGAACTTTTACCAATGCTAGATTTGATTATTTTTCCAAAATTTAAAATTTTAAAGTTAAAAATTATGGTAGATTCACATACCCTAAGGCATATTTGATGACATGTTGTCACAAAATGGCTAGGCATGTCAAAAACGAGAAATTGTTCATCCAGATTTTTCCTAAAACTCTAAATTGGGTAGCTATGGAATGGTATTCCTAATTAGAAAAAGGCTATTTATGCACATAGAAGGACTCAGCTCTAGTGTTTTTACGACAATATGAGCATAGGATGGAAATTGCTTCAAGTTGAAAAACCTTCCAAAACAAAAGAAAGAATCCTAACAAGAGCTACAGAGAATACGCTTGTAGATGGAAAGATGCAGCCTCACACATCCAACCGCCTCTCATTGATAGGGGAATGCATGCCTATGTCGTGGATACTTTACCACCTCTATACTATGACAAGTTAGTTGAAAATGTTTTCTCTGAGTTTGCAGACATTTTCTATGTTCTAGAGAAAATTGAACATGACAGAAAAGTTAAAAGGATCATGGATGCTAGCCAAGTTGTATATATGGGATATGAAAGTGATCCTTTTAATAAATGTCAATAAGTCAAACTTGATGAAAGCCAAGACCATCATGAGTTGAGAAAACATAGAGATCCATTCAGACTACATCCTTATCCTTAACTTTTCATCCTTTAACAACCTTAACAGGTCTATTCCCTCATCCTATAGCCTCTATGCAAACTTTTTTTTATCTAAAGTTCTAAAATACGGAGAAACTTAGGAAACAGTTCAAGCAATTTTCAAAAAAAAGAAAAAAAAAGAAGTTGCATCATGCCCCACCAATTTTCTACACCAAGCTCTTTCTTTTGCTTGTTTAGAGTCAGATGATTTCCACTACCCTAGTAGAGCCTACAAAAACGTTCCTACTCAAAATGGTATGATCTGAGTGTCGCATGCAAGTATCATTAAGGGGAGGAAAGCCATTCCATAAAAAACTATAACGCCTTCAAAAGAAAAGTACAAACTCTTAGAAAGGTTGACCCAATAAAATTCCATAAACTGATAGATGCTTATTAAGGACAACTAGCCTGAGTTATGGTAGTATGCCAAATAAGAGTAGTTTTTGTTTAGACTTTAGGACTTTGTAACTTTTTTTTAAAACTGCAAATTTTAAAATAAATAAATAAATAAGCATTTATCCATCCTTCGCAGCTCATGAATTTTATTTACAAGGATTTCCAATATCTAGAATAATAAGAATATTTTTTAAAGGTTTTAATTGGGCTAGTGATCACCATTAGATTGAACTCTCTAAAAAAAAACTTTCACCTTCATTTATATGATTGTCCTGGACATTCAATTGTTGATCTTTCCCACCCAAATGTTCTTTTTTGGATTCCTTAAAGGTCAAACAAACAAGTTATACTGCTAAGAGATTGGGGTACCAATAGTTTGATATGTGTTGAAATAATGATGATATTCCAAGATCTCATAAATTCATTTAGAAAACTTTTTTACCATAATTCTCATGACACTCTTCCAAGTCCTTGATTTAAGAAGGATGAAAGTAAAAATAAGCGAAAAATATCTTTTTCTTTGAGATAAAACCTTTCTTATCCAATGCTCAATAAATAAGATGTAAAATTTAAAATCTTCCTATGCTAATTGTATTATTTTCCAAAAGACCCAACGAAAATCAAGATTCTTTGGTGGCTATGAAATTGATAATGTTGAGGGGCATACCTTAAGCCTTAAAAAAATTGAGTTCAACATCGTGTTATTGAGGTAATCAAAATGATTTCAAGAAGAAAACAACACTATTTCCTAGTGAAATGCATGCCAGTTCAAATAACTTTGTTTGAAATAACAAATGGCCATCTTTCTCTATCCTTTCATAAATATAAAAAAATTATTCCCTTTATCGTCCTTTTGAGCCTAATAATTTATTTTCTTTCTTTAAACCTTAATCAAGGATCACCTTCCATACTAGGAAGCAAGTAAAGCAAACTTTAGGGTCAGAAGGGGTAAATTCCATTATAAAGTTACAAGAAAAAGTAGTCAACTGTCATAATGAAAATTCTTAAAAATAAACAGAGTTTAAATTTAAAGTTTCTTCAAAGTGAAATATAACAAAATTTAAATCGTAAGTTCATTAAAAGTGAAGTATGAAGAAAGTTCAAATTTCAAGTTTATTCAAAGTAAAGAATAAAAAGAGTTTAAAATTCAAGTTCCTTCATAGTAAAGAATGAGAAAAATTCAAAGTATAGTTCTTTCAAAAGTGAAAACATGCTAGATTAAATTTATTTTGTAAAAAAATGATTCTTGATTCAGTCACCTTTAAACACTTGATTTAGGTCTATTTATCATTTTTTTTCTAAACCAAGAACCATGGCCTAAAACATTACATATCTATAAAGTCCATTTTTATTAAACATAACTATTTGAGCTATCAAGCCATTTTTAAGAAGCTTTTTTCAAAATTCATCTTTTTGATGATTTTTTAATCCTCAAGAAAAAATTGGGGCAATTAATTAAAAAAATGAAGTTTTAGAGTGAAGACCTATAAAGAAAGGCCTAAAACAACTTAAAGGCTTTAGAATTGATCCTAAACGATAAAGGTTGCCATTATAGAAAAAGAACCCTTGCATACTAATCCAAAAATAATCCTAAACCTTTAAAAATTTCATGAGATCAATGAAAGGTTGAGTCAAATGCCTAAACAATTATTTGATTCAAGACAACCTTTCAAAACTTTTGTTAAAAACCTTTCGAATTAACCCTTTGTGACTTGAGGTTACGAATATTAGCTTTAACACTTGTGGGGCTATTGTCTTTGATGATTAAAATGATGTTATAACTTTCAAGGAACTCCATGAAAGGAACATTCACTAAAGCTTCTTATTGATAAACTTTCACTTTCTTATACCAATTTCTTTAAGATAAATTTTTAGTAGTACCACTCCATTTATGCCTTTAAATTCATTTCTTAATTTCATTCAAAGATCTTCAATGTGATCATCAATCACAAGAAAACCTTAATAGATAAAGATGGCATACCATTATCCTTGATATTCAAAAATTCATGGTTGAAATTATTATGAAATTTCCATAATTTTTGATCAAGTGGGTTCTGTCTCAGGTTAAAATGAAAAGGTGATCTCCTTCTATAAATCTAGAATTTAGATTAATTGTGACACTTTTCATAACTTTAATGAAATTATGTTTTAGGTAGCGAAATGTGATTTTTCTCTGAATGCACTAATTTGTTACTCGGTAACATTTTAGAAAAATAGAATAATTCTTAGATAAAGTTAAGATAAAGAGATTATTTCATGGGGCAAACATAAGATAGCCCTTTAACGATTTAAACCTTCAACTCTAAGTATATGAGGAAGCCTTTAACTTCAAGTTCATGCATGGGCTCCATCTACCAAAAGAAAAGAAATATCCATAACATTTTTCGAAGATGCCTTTGACTCCAGGTAAAAGCTCAGGCCCATTTCACTAAATATAAAAGAAACATCTATTATGTTTTTCTAAAATACTCTAATTCCAAAATAGGCTGGATTAGAGATTTTCCTATATGAATAATGACAAAACTTATAAATAAAAAAATAATCATGAAAATGCATTATATATGTTTGGCATACATTACATTTAATGATTTGCAAATTAAAAGCTAAGCATGATATTAGAGAAAAGTAATAATCATTTATAATGTTGACTTTCTTAAAATCGAAAGATAAGTCTAGAATGTCTTTAAATCAATCAAATGTTAAACATTTTCTCCACCTAAGTTGACTGAATGGTTTTATCTTGATCAATTTTTTAGACTTCTTGACTTGTATGGTTTCATCCTAGTCAACCTTTTCAACATGTTAACTCATATGGTTTCATCTCAGTCAACCCTTTAGACTTATTGACTTGTATGGTTTTGTCTTAATCAACCCTTTAGACTTCTTGACTCATATGGTTTCATTTTAGTCAACCATTTAGATTTGTTGACTCATATGGTTTTGTCCCAATCAACCTTTTAGACTTGTTAATTCTTATGGTTTTGTCTTATTTAATCTTTTAGACTTGTTAACTTGTAGGGTTTTGTCCCAATCAACTTTTTTGAAAAGTTGACTACTATGGTTTCACCCTGGTCAACCCTTTTTGACTTAGGTTCCATCCTAGTCAATCCTTTTTAACTTAGGTTTTACTTTGTACCCAAGTTGACTATTGTTTTACCCTAGTCAACCCTTTTCAACTTAGGTTTCTTCTTGGTCAATCTATTTTGACTTAGGTTTTACCTTGGTTGTACCTAAGTTAACTATTATGGTTTCTTCTTGGTCAACCTCTTTTAACTTAGGCTCTGCCCTTATCAATATTTTTTTACTTAGGTTTCACCTCGGTTGTACCCAAGTTGGTTATCATGGTTTCACTCTAACCAAACTTTTTGATTTAGGTTTTGCCTTGGTCAACTCTTTTTAACTTAAGTTTTACCCTAGCCAATCCTTTTTTACTTAGATTTTGCCTTGATCATACCCAGATTGGCTATTATAGTTTTGCCCTAGTCATTTTCAACTTAAGCTTTCACCTTGATTAATCCATTTTGACCTAGGTTTTGCCCTAGTTAAACCTAAGTTGATTATCATGGTTTCACCTTGGTCAACCTTTCTTGACTTAGGTTCTGCCCTGGTCAACCTTTTTTGACTTAGGCTCTACCTTGGTTAATCTTTTTTTGACTTAGGTTTCACCCTTGTTATATCTAAGTTTGACTATTATGGTTTCACTCTTGGTCAAGCTTTTTGGGCTTAGGCTTCATCTTGGTCAATCTTTTTTAACTTAGGCTTCATCCTAGTCGTAACTAAGTTATTTACCATAGTTTCATCTTGGTCAACCTTTTTTGACTAGGTTTTGCTCTAATCAACCCCTTTTTACTTAGGTTTCACCTTAATCAATCCTTTTCTACTTAGATTCCACCCTGATCAATGGTTTTTGATTTAGGTTTTTGCCTTGGTCAACATTTCTGACTTAGCTTTCATTCTGGTTACCTTAATTAGCTATCATGGCTTCGTTAAACTTAGGGCTTGCCTTAGCCATAATTCCAACCTAAGGTTTTGCCCTTGATTATTCTATTTTACATTTTAGTTTAGTTTATTTTTCAAAGCTTAATGACCCAAACTAAATTATGTCTTTTTAGTCTCTGCCTTGTTCTTGATACTCAATAGTGGCCATATAAAGGCAACTATAGACACTTAATTTCATTCAAGCGCCTTTTCCTGATAGTTTTAAATATCCATGACTAAGAACTTAGAGGCTGACCTAGTAGAGGTCAACTTCTTCTACGCAAGCTAGGCATTTTCAAGACCAATTTAATCATACCTAAATTGCCGTGTATGCACATGAGGAAAACAGTTCTGAGAATTATGAAAAGTCAATCGTGGATAAAAAAATACTTTTTGAATATTTTTTTGTCAAAATTTTAAATTTATTTTTGCAGTTTATATCACAGTTAATTTTCTATTTTTAGGAATTTTTAAGACCCTTTCGTGAAATTTTGGGAGTTGACCGTTGTATATTTTTATTGATACTTATGTAGTATTGGCACCAAAAAATTGGTTTTTAACTCTACTCTTTTGAAATTTCAAAATCCATTTAGGCAAATAATATCATGATCAAATTTTCTATTTTTAGAAATTTTTTGATATGTTTCCTAAAAATTGACAAGTTGATCGTGTGTATTTTTGTCGATACCTATGTAGTATTTATACTGATACTCATTCCAAAAAGTCAAAATATTCAAGAAAAAATATGTATTGGCATTTTATTGCATGAAGGTGTCAAATTGTCAATTTTAGTATTTAAATTTTGAAATTTTCAAAGTATACAAGTATTCTGTTCGCGAAATTTTTTAGATAAAATTTGCTTCGGATATCATATTTCCTTTGTTATTTTTTCTATAAAATAATATAAATTAATATTTGGAATAATATGTTGAATTTAACTCATTCTTATAAATATTTAAACATATTTTTGAAATTTTTCTATCTCCAAAATATGAATATTTTTATCTATAAAATTTTTCACATTTTTCAATAAAATATTTTCAATATAAATTTTTGAAATTTTGATTTATTTTTATTAAATATATTTTCATCTGAAAGTGGTTTTTGCTTGTAATTTTATATGAGTTTGAAATTTTTAATTAATTCTTTCTTTCTACAGAAAATTATTTTAATTCTTTTGGGTAAAAAAAGTTCATATGAATGTTTAATTAGGCTTTTCAAATGATTAAATTTGTAACTGAATTTATCATGTGCAATTTTGTTTTTTTTTAATTTATAACCTTCGATTTCTAATAATTTAGTCCTGAGATGTCATTTTTTCATAAAACTTGTAATTAAAATTTTATTCTTTCCTATCTTTTTGAAATTATATATATTTATTTTAATTTTAATTTTAATTAAATTTCATAATTTGATAGTTTAATTAAACGAGAATTAATTTAATTAGGATTGAATTTCATCATTAAAAGTTAATATCATCAAAATTATCATGAAGCCTAGCATTAGCTCACATGACTCCCCTTTTTGATTGTTGACTAGCATTTAATAATTAATAACAACTAGACAAAAATATTAATCAAATAGTAAATATACTTATTATGTAATAAAACAAAAAATAAAATAAAGAAAACTTTTAGCCTAGAGGGTTTCATCTTACCTTGGCCAAATCCCTTCCCTTATAAATAGGGAAGGCTACTTCAAGTTGAACCTTGGTTTTCCAAGAAAAAATTAGTTAAGAAACTTAAGAAAAAAATCAAGTTTTCCATACTTTTAAGGTATAAACACCTAGAAAATTCTTAGTTTTTGTTCATTTCATTCAATTTTCTTCCTTTTAGTGAGCCAAAATCCTAGTTGAGTTCATGGATTTGAACCATGTTGAAAGGTCAAAGCAAGATGGCTATGAACAGTTTTCTTTGATTTAAGTGATATGTTTAATTTTTTTTAACAATAGTTTATTATTTTCCATGAACTATGGTTTTGTTTTTATGACGTTGAGTTTGTCATATATATAAATGTTTATATTGATTCTATTTTCCTTAGTATTTTCATGTTAATATGTTGATAAAACATGTTTATATGTTTTTTTTTCATGATTTTGCACATGATGATGTTGATTTGAGCTCGGTAAAATTAGGATTTATGGTTTTTATGTTGGAAAATTTTGATAGATATATATATTTTTGGTGTTGTCCAAAATTCATTGTGGCCTTGATTTAATTTTATTTGTTATTTTTATGATGATTTATGTTATTTTATGATTTTTGAAAGTTGTAGGAACTAAAAACTAATTTGCTAAATTCTTCTAAAACTTTGGATAGGTAGTTCCAAGCTTGATTGTATGTGCACAAGTGTGATTTGGTTAATTTTTGATGATTTTGGTGTTATTTTCTAATTATAAGAAATATTGGGACTAGATTATAAAAATGAAAAAAAATTTCTAGGCCTTCCATGCTTGGTTGAGACCTTTATATACCTTTATGAGTGTATTTCAAGCTTTTTTTATCATGTTGAAATACATTTTTTAGCCTTATGGGGTCATTTTATAATTTTAGAAAGTTTAAGGACTAATTCACAAAACTTGAACAAAAATTACTCCAATGTCAAAGGTGGTTGGCTAAATGCTTCTTATGATTTTTAACATGATTTCAATGGTTTTTGTGATGTGTTTTATGTTAAATTATGAGTTTATTTTATGTATAACTAAATTGCAAAGTTTAGAGTCCATTGAGAAAACCTTGTGTTTTAGGTTCAAAGTGGTCTTTTCCCACATCAAAATTACCTATTTAAAGTATTTTGGTCATTTTAGGAACATTCCTTGCATTTTTAGGCATTTTATGCTTAAAGTTTAATTTTAGAATTTTAGGGACTTACTTGTAATTTTTGCATTTGAAGCCACCTTTAATGTTTTAATTACCTGTTTAGGGTAAAATTATCATTTTTATCATTTCTAGGTCTTTTAGGATTACTGGGATTCTTTTACGATAAAGGTAGTCCCTAAAGGCATTTTAGTAATTTTTCCTTAAAACCAAGTCTTATGTAATCATAAGGATTCTTTCATGAAAAAGGGATGCATTGGGTAAGGTTCGTCTATTATGATCATTTTCGAGTCCTTTAAGGGTATGGGATACTTTCACGTTGAATGTGTACCCAAGGGTATTTTGGTAATTTTATATTAAAATTAAGTCTTTAAAGTTACTAGGATACTTTCATGTCAAAAGTACTTTAAAGGACATTTTGGTCTTATTGACCATGTTTGAGTCCTTTTAGTCTAGTTTCATACATAAAGTTAAAATCGAGCTTTAGGATAAATATTAATATTTTAATAAAATCAAAATTTTTAAAAATTAAGGTAATGTCTCTAAGATAAAATAGTACATTAAATTTCTCCCAAAATATGAAAGGGATTCTACGATTATTTTAATAATGAGATATCATTTTCAAAAAGAAAATTGAGATTTTTCAACATTTTAAAAATAAAACCTTTTGTATTCCTTTAGCTCTCGAGTAGGGTATAAAAGATATTATGATTTTTAAAACCTTTCGTATTCCCCTAGTTTTCTAATGGGGTATGGAATAGAATGATAAAAACTTTTTTGTCCTTCTAGATCTCCAGTAGAGTACGGGAGGTATTTTGATTTTCAAAAATATTGAAAACTTGATTTTTTTATATAGAATAATAAATTTGTTTTATAAAATGTTATTTTGATAAATATAGGAATTAATTAAATCCCAGATGATACATATTAAAATTTTAATTAACACTTGATTAATAAGATACTGATTGTTAAGTATCATGAAATAGATCGATCCTTACTTGTAATCGTAATTGACTCACGAATCTTTTCATTTGATCTTTGGTATTATTGTAGATCTTGAAATTTGTTTTTAAGGATTTCTTAACATTTTAATATAAACTTCAGTAGGTGACTAATCTCATGTAGCTAAAATAGATTTAGTGGCGACTCTAAAATAAATAGTCATTTCATAATGACTATTTATGGTTAAGTCGATAAGCGATTTATCTTGATGACTCAGTCTCGAAACCCAAAAAAATAAGGGAAAAAATAATAATGATATGGGCCCTTCAAATAATGAATAATGATATATAGATATATATATAAGAACGAGGGGTACATCTACCATTTAAGTTGAGTTGGTCAAGATTCGTATCTGAGTCATGTTACGATAATGCATAAGAAGAGGACTATATTTAAATAGTGACAAGTCAAAACTAAAAGCACCGAAACCAAAGTAGGACATGGCTAAAAAGGTACCGATTTTGCGTATCACAGAGAGGTTCATACCTCCTTGCATGTAACCAACTACTGAACCTAATCGTTAAATCTTCAAATTACAAAAACCATGGAATTGATGTTTCGAGTTTCATAACTCTAAATATTGTTTCAATAGGCATTTGATCATGCCTAGCCCATAGTGATTTATGGTGACTCTAAGTGTTGGTCTTTTCGAGGTGGCCAATCAAGAGCAGTTGGATGAGCAATTTGTCTGATGGTCTTCTTCCTAAATTATAAAAGAGAAGTCCCAGTTAAGAAGACTGACATAAATATTTTTTAAGTCACCTTGTTCCCTTTCATGAACAAGCCAAGGCACAGTGTCGATAGCTTGGCAACTCCACTAGGACTAATTTAAAGAGTTAGGCCTATAACTAGCCATGTCTTACTTTGTTCTCGAATCCTTGATTTTTGATATTATTTAGTTATAATCCACTTCCATTTTTGGCTACTAATATTTTATTTCTCATATTTTTGTCATGTGATTGTCAAGGACTACCTCATTCCCAAATAAATATCTATTCGATAAATATGGTAATATGAGGGTAAACAAAAGGTTTGATTATTTTTTTGACACACACCATGCATTTGCATCTGTACTAGATTCTCGCCTAACTCCATAGCAAGGTTAGAATCCCGATTATTTGGAGGAAGTGAGCTATCTACCTTCATGAGTACTACTCTGCACAAGCATAGCAATACCTTCTATAGTGTAAAGTACCTATGTGTCTCATGAGTACCCCTCTGCATTTCATAGGAAAATACATCCACTAGATCAAACTCATTCTGCCAAGCCTATGGTAGGCCTAAGATCGAGTACCTCGACTATCCTTACTAGACAAAGGAGCGATATAGATACTAATCTAAATGTCAACCTAAACCCATATAGTGAACCATATAAGCCAAACCCTGTTAAGCCATACCAAAATGTTGCTAGAATGACCTAAGGAATGAGGACACTTAGGGAAATACTTCTAACCATTGCTCTCATATACCATAGTTACATAGGCGATAGTAAATGAATATTGTCATACATCTATGTCATATTAGTGTTAGGACATGACAGTATGCTATCGAACATGGCTTAATGCATGTCAAATCTTAAATAATGCCATATGTTCATCACCATGTGGATTGTTAGCTTATCCCTAGAGGCAGCATATCACCTCGATAAGGGCAATTTTGACCTTGACACGTTATGCCATCCTTGGTACTTAACTTATCCTAATACTTGTCATGTCCACCTTAACATCATAACACCTATTATTAGGGCACTTTTCATGAGTTATTTACACTCTTTTAGTTTTTTATTTGTGTTTATATTACTTTATATTCTTAGTAACCTAGTTCCTTTTTTTTTTTGTTTTTCTTATTGTTACATGCATCCTTGGTAAACAAAAGGTTTGATTATTTCTCTGACACACACCATGCATTTGCATCTGTATTAGATTCTTGTCTAACTCCATGGCAAGGTTAGAATCCCAATTATTAGGAGGAGGTGAGCTATCTACCTTCATGAGTACTACTCTGCACAAGGACAGCAATACCTTCCATAGTGTAAAGTACCTATGTGTCTCGTGAGTACCCCTCTACATTTTATAGGAAAATACATCCACCAGATCAAACTCGTTCTGCCAAGCCTATGGTGGGCCTAAGATCGAGTGCCTTGGCTGTCCTTACTAGAGAAAGGAGCGATACGAATACTGATCTAAATGTTAACCTAAACACATATAGTGAACCATATGAGCCAAACCCTATTAAGCCATACCAAAATGTTGCTAGAATGACTTAAGGAATGAGGAAACTTAGGGAAATACTTCTAACCTTTGCTCTTGTATACCATAGTTACGAGGTGATAGTAAATGAATATTGTCATTCATGTGTGTCATATTAGTGTTAGGACACGATGCTATGCTATCGAACATGGCTTAATGCATGTCAAATATTAAATAATGCCATATGTTCATCGCCATGTGGATTGTCAACTTATCCTTTGAGGCATCATATCACCTCGATAAGGGCAATTTTAACCTAGACACGTTGTTATGCCATCCGTGGTACTTAACTTATCCTAATACTTGTCATGTCCACCCTTAGCATCATAATGCCTATTGTTAGGGCACTTTTCATGAGTTATTTACACTCTTTTAGTTCTTTATTTGTGTTTATATTACTTTATATTCTTACTAACCTAGTTCCTTTTTTTTGTTTTTTTATTGTTGCATGCATCATAATCATCATCATGGGACAATTGGTTTGGGGCTCAATATTCACAAGAGGTGTTTGTCATGAAGCAATAGTATGTTTCCATCATCTAGTGTCTTAAAGAAGTTAAGACATGGTCAGAAAGTCAGCAGCACAAAGATAGGGATGTCCTTAAACCCAGTTACATCTCGACAGAGTAAGAAAAAGTTAAGATTGGGTTCCTTTAGAATGATTGGTGAGAATTGAAATATATTTAGGCTTGTTATGGCAAAACTAATAAAGAGTCATTCACAAGAAGATATGTGAACATAGCTCTCTTACTCTAAGCCCAGTTGGATATTGGCCTATTATGAATAGCATCAAAATTCTAGAATCCAGCATACATATGCTTTATTTTCAATTGAAAAGATTTTGCTCCAATCTTTGATGAATATAATGCATTACTCAATATTGAAGAAGCTAAGTCCGATAGAATATACTATAAGTTGTTACAACCTTTGACTTTCAAGAAGAGACTAGCATAGGTTTTTAGAGCCCTAGAATCTTGGATTAATGGCCACATCAAGATGAAAAGGAATAGTGAATGCATCTTTTAGGCTAGTTTGAAGGAGTTAATGGCAAATATGACAATCAACAAAAAGTTTAGGATGTCTATGCCTTAGCGATATACTAATTGGTCATATTCCCAAAGGCCTTAGGTTACATAGAGGCAGATGTCGTGGATTTCTTCTCCCATTTATGTTGCAACATCAATGCTAAACCTGCCATTATTGCTAAGACCATTCAAGCCTTTAGCTTTTGCAAAAAAAAAAAAATATGGCAAGTAGGTTCATTAAGTGTGCCCTACTTTTTCACATCTAGCTCATTAGCCATTTCTGTGTTGAAAAAAAGAGAACAACGCACAATCTCTAACTTTAGTTCTCTTTTTAAAGTCCTCAAGAAAGAATAGCCTCAAGAAAGGTATGAGAATAATGGGTCAAAATATTTTGGAATCTTATAAAAGAGCAAGTTACATGGAAAGCTTCATGGATGCCCCTTTAATCCATCATGGACGATGCAGAGACTACACATGCATGCCACTAATGGGATTATGAGAAAGTACCTGTTGTGCACGACTTTTGGTTTTGTAATAGTTCTAACATTAGTAATTTATCCCATTCTTTAAAGATCTCGAGTATTAAGACTTCGAATATGGAAAAGATAATTATAAATTGGAAGTCTAGTTAGCCCTTGATGCTTGGAGATAGGTTTACTGCATTGAGAGATACTAGAGAAGAAATCTTGTGACTCTAAGGTACATTGAATAGAGGATTTATTGCACTAATGATATTTTATCACTATTCAATGAAGAGACATCCCAAGTTTTAGTGGATGGGCCTTCTTCTAAGTTAAATTACTTAGACAAAAATTTGAACATGAAAAGGTTAACCTTACCATAGAGATAGCTTGATTGAAAGAGGAAAAAAGTCAATTAGAGATGAACGTCTACCTCTAGGGTGATGAGATGAACGAAGTGCTTAAAGAGAGAGATTGCTTTAAAAAGGACCTTGAATTTTTGACTTAGGACTATGTAGGACTTTGAAAAGCAAGCAAGTCTCGACGCATTAGCAAGACACCAGTTGAATAAAAAGCAAACTCGACAAAAAGTTAAATCAGTGGAAAGAAAAAGCTAAGATCAACAAGAAAAAGCTTATTAAGGCTCTTGTATCATGTCAACCTATTAAAAGAGAATTCAATGTCTAGAAGCTTAGGTGTATGATTTTAAGGCAAATAGGATCGAGAATAAAGTTTTAACACTCAAAGTTCAGCATCTAGAGCAATCCCTTGAAGTCTGTCAAAACTATATCAATGAGTTGGTAAGAGCCTTTGAACGGTGAGAAGAAAAATGGAAAAAATTGGTCAAATAAGCATGCTTGAGTAATAAAGAGTGTCACCGCCACTTGATTGAGCAAATTCAGGCAACCCAATTAGAGGCATATGATATGATCAAGATGGCTCGGTCTTTAAGACAAGACATTATAACCATTATGGACTACATGTAGAGGTTGTTGAGTTTTTTGGAAATTGAAATTAAACAAAGTAATTTGTGTAAGATATTTTTAGATGTAATACTCTAATTGTTGCTCTATGAAAGATGCTATTGGTAAAGTTATTCCATCAGCCATTGTCTCTATTGCTTTTCCATATTTAATTTCGTTCTTGTTTTGTCTTGTTTATGCATCCATGTCAATAATCACTTATTGTCATAAACCATACATATAATCATCTCATCATAAGTAATCCGTAATAAGCACATTTAAAATAAAATGTCTAATACAGGAATGGTCAAAAGAGTGTAAGGGTTTTAAAATCAAACAAAGAACATAGAACTCAGTATTGTAGACTGCTACAATACCCGCTATTGCAAATGGATCACAAAAGATATCAGTAAGAACACATCGACTGACTTAAGTTGATGTACAAAAAATGTCAAGACCAAATGCTTTGGCAACAAGATGAAATGCAAGCTTAAATCATGAAGCTAATGAAATTCATGATAGTTTACATAAAAGAAAAAGGGTAGGCTACTATTGTACATATCAAAAAAGAGTCAACTAATCTAGAAAATCAGACACCGATAGTGCTAAAGCTACCCAGGAAGAAAGCCATCAAAAGTAATAGCATAACACAACACTGGCCCTGCTTATACCACCGATGATATATTTGTACCACATGGCAACTAATTAATTTATCCCTAATTGTCATAGAGCAAATATAGTCATTTTTTTTGTCGATCCCATAACCCTCGATTAAGATAAGACAAAAAGATAGATAGTCAAAAGCATGCAACATCTATCAATGAAATGGACAAATATCAACTTCTAGAGAAGTATTTCTGAGCCATTAAAAGGAATAACTATTTTGGAACCATTTATGCAAAATCTTTTTCTCTGGTGTCCAACCTTGTTATTCTCTTAAAGCTTAAGATACTTGAGTTTGAGAAGTTTAGAAGAACTACAAACCCACCATTTATATTAGGATGTACCATGGTATGAAAAAAAGATGAAAAGCTTCTCATCCATTTTTTTATTGCAGTTTAACTATAGTGGCCACCTGATGGGAAGTTGAACTTGATAATGTCAAGATTCAATCATGGGTCGACCTAATTAGAGCCCTTTTGAGCTAGTAGTAACATTTGTTAGATTGTGCTCCCGATTGTTTGTCCCTTATGAACTTAGAGAATTTGATCCAATCTATTTTAATTGAGAAAAAGATGATCGTGATATTTATCAACACCCTGCACACCCTGTATTACGAGAAACTAGTAGGGAATGCCACTATAAAGTTTGTTGATCTAGTTCTATCCAACGAGATGATTGACACAACAATTAAAAGCGATAGGATGTTTACAGGTGAGTCATCTAGATCAAGTTAGAGGCCTATTACTAAGAAAAAGAAAGAAGCAGAGGTGAATGCCATAAGCTATGCTAACCCATCCCAACTAAGCCACTGTTAAGTGCCTAATCCTTACTACCTGAGTACGCCCTACTCTAATATGATAATGATATTTTCTCAGCTGATTTATGCTGTAACTTATAACTCATCCTTTACTATCCCGCCAAATCTAGCATAAAATGACCAATCGCAAGCTAACTAAAATGTCAACAATCTTGTTAACAATGCACCAAATAATCATGATGCAAACCAACAAAGATGATATTTTGAACTTAACCCCATGAACTACAAAGCGTTTTATCAGGTTTTGCTCTATAGGCAACTAGTCACTCCTATGTATGTCTTAAAAAAGAAACCTTTATATCCTTAGTAGTATAACCCTAATGCCCATTATGACTCTCATGTTGGGGAACATGGCATGATACTGAAAATTGTATTTATTTCAAGTAGAGGGTACAAAGCCACATTAATTTTAAAATTTTGTAATTCAGTATAAACCAAAGGTTAAATGTCACTATAAACCCTCTACCAAACAATGTTAAGCCGGCAGTGAACATGATTAGTGTCAAGGATGATTACAAGGTCAAGAGAAGCATAGAAGAAGTTAGGACCCCAATGAGTTTAGTTAGGATGCCAATGATCTTAAAATAGTTGAAAGATCAGAAGAAAATCTTGATGATTTCTGTGATCCTACATTATTCGTGCCCATATTCTTAGACATGCAAAGAATTTTGTGTGATGGTCTAAAGAATGATGGATGAAGGCATAATTGAATTTTATGATGAAAAACAAGCATCTCCCGTTAGTTGGTCAATATGATTAGGGAAAAAATAACATAACCATCATATGGGAAAGGTCAACCACTTATCCTCTATGGACAATCAAAACTCGAGGTGAGTTTTTTGACACCTATGCCAAGGCTATTCATAAGACACCTACACTATTCCCATATAAGAGCGATAAAGCCATTCCCTAGAAATAAAAGTTGAGTCATGATAATCGGGAAGGCCACTCAATTACTCACTGCCATTGATTTATCAAAGAGCTGCCATTTAACCTATAATGGTAGATGCTATGCTTTCTCTACTTAAGATATTCAAAAGATTGATGCCACTTTAATTTTTAGCACTTTTCAGGTCATGACAAAGAACTCATAATTTGAAAAGATTAAAGAAGCAGTGAATGAGAAAGAAACAACTGAGTTTTTAACATTTATCAAGCACAATGAATACAATATTGTTGATCAATTGAGCAAACAACTAGCTAAGATCTTTATAGTATTCTTACTCTTCAACTCAAAAGTTTATTGAAATCCACTATTAAAAGTGTTGAACTTGTCTTATGTGCCATTAGATATTTTAGTAGGCAAATTAGATTGCCTAGAGCAATATCATAGCCGATAACTATATCTCATTCACGGATGACTAGATCCTATTCAGTGGCAGCGGTAAACTACAAAGCCTTATATATCACCACCCACTATAAAGTTTGCATCTTACCAAAAATTGACATAAATAATGGCTCTGCCCTTAATGCCATGCTCTTGGATACCCTAAACAAGTTTCTCGTTGATAGCTCCCATATCAAGCATAACTATATGATGGGTGTGAGCATTCGATAGGACCTATTGTAAAGTCATCAAAAAATCATTATTCCATTCCAGATAAGCCCATGCACCTCTGAGATCGATTTTTAGTTAGTAAACATTATTCCATCCTATAATTAGTTGCTTAGGAGGCCATGAATACATTCAGCCAGGGTAGTACCTTCGTCTTTCAGCAAAAGCTAAAATTTATGATTGATGATAAAGTAGTCTATATTAGAGTTGAAGAAAAGATAATTACCACTGCTTTACTAATGCCACTTACATCGAACCATAGAAAAAAGCACTTGAGCTATCTTTCCCGTCATTCAGGTTTGTTAATGCTACATTTGTAAGAGAAAGCCTACTAATAGTTGAGCCATGATTGTCGAGAAATACCTTTAAAGGTTTAAAGTTGACTATTGGTAAGGATTACAAAGCTGGAAAAAGGCTTGGTAAGAATCTACATGGAATGGCCAAAGCTTAAAAGGTCATTAGCTAGATCAATAAAAATGGCCTAGATTCAAGACCAATATGCAGTACAAGAAACAATAAGCTAAAAAGGTTAAAGATTAGAGGTTGGCCCATCGTTGGGTCAAGAATTGAAACCAAAATCAATGGTGTTCCCATTGATTCATGAGACTTTTTATTCGAGAAAATGCATGGATCTAAATTAGTCAAAAGAAAAAAAAGTTGAAGATGCTTGGTCATTTTGAATCAGGCCTTTTGTAAACTCCATATCTATGCCATTAACGATCAGTCGAGCCTACCAAAGTCGAGCAATAAAACCTACCCTTATTTTCTAGAGTTTGTTCTTGACAGTAGTGGCGTGTTGGAAACCATTATGCATTTTAAGTCTATTTTTGAGTAATGTCAAGAATTACATACCTATTTATTCATGCCCAATAGCTTGTAGCAATCTTGTGATGGGCATCTTTACCAAATATTTTAATAAAATTAATTTTTCATAAAGCATTTCATTTTGTATGCCCATTTTTATTCTCTACCCTTGCTCTAATTCTCTCTCTATACATAATTTTTATCTATATTGTTTGTTGACTTACCTTTTCAGGTGCTCAAATAGAGTGACATGGACATTTTAGATAAGCTCCCAAAGACTAATTTTGAACGATTAATTTGTACTAGCAAAATTGATTTTGAGAAATATTCTAAAGGGAATTTCGTGGCACTGGATCTATTATGACTAGTCGACCATAAAGAAAAATAGATTTTACTCTATGAGGAACCAATTAAAGTTATAAATTTAGGGACTAAATAAGATAAAAAAAAGGTCAAAATCAAAACTTTCGTAAAGCCCTCTTCCAGAACCAAACTAATAAACATACTCTAGGAGTACCAGGATGCATTTGCCTAGTCATATCAAGATATGCTTGGACTAGACATCGATATTATGGGCCATAGGCTCCCCTTTAAACCTGAATGTGAACCAATCTAGCAAAAACTAAGGAAGTTGAAACCAAAAATGCTCTTTAAGATCAAAGAAGATGTAAAAAAAAATTTAAGGTAGGATTCCTTACTGTAGCCAAATATTCGAAGTGGGTTACCAATATTATCTTAGTCTCCAAGAAAGATAACAAAGTACGAATGTATGTTAATTATCAAAATCTAAACTAGGCTAGTCTAAAAGATAATTTACCACTACCCTGCATTGAAACTTTAATCGACGATATAGATAAGAACTCCTTGTTCTCTTTCATAGTTGGGTTTTTGATTTATAATCAGATTAAAATGGCACCAAAAGATATGGAGAAAACTAACTTCGTAACCATGTAGGGCACATTTTGCTATAAAATCATGCCTTTTGAGCTCAAAAATACCAGCGTAACATATCAAAGAGCCATAATGACACTATTCCATGACTTAATCCATAAGGAGAATGAGATCTACATGGATGATATGATTGCTAAGTCAACACGAAGAGATAAACATGTTTCTGACCTTAAAAAGCTCTTTGAATGGGTATGAAAATTCTAACAAAAATTGAATCCTACTAAATGTGCATTTAGTGTCACCTCTGGCAAGCTGCTAGACTTCATTGTTAATGCCAAAAAAATCAAAGTTGACCCAAATAAAGTTAATGCTATTCAAAACATGCCACCACCTCGGACCCAAAAAGAAGTGAGAAGCTTTTTAGGAAGATTAAACTATATCTTTAGATTCATATCCCAGCTCATTGATCAATATGACTCGATCTTTCAGTTGCTCCACAAACAAAATCTCAAAGAATGGAATAAAGATTGTTAAGAAGCCTTTAATAAAGTTGAACACTACCTATTAAATCCAGCAGTACTAGTATCGTCAGTTTTTGGTTGACCTCTAATCCTCTACCTATGAGTCTTTGACAAATCTATGGATTGTGTACCTAGGCAACACAATGAGTCGGGAAAGAAAAATGAGCTATTTATTACTTAAGCAAAAAGTTCACAGAGTATAAGAACAACTACTTTACAATAGAAAAGTTATGTTACACTCTGACTTAGACTGCTCGAAGACTCTGGTAATATATGTTATACCACACCACATGGCTAATCGTGAGGCTTAACCCCATCAAATATCTATGCAAAGCCCCTGCACTATTGAAAGATTAGCCAGATGGCAAGTGCTGCTTTCCAAATACAACATCATCTATTTAACCCAGAGAGCCATTAAGGGTAGCATAATAATGGATATTTTTGCATCCTGAGTAATGAGCGATTATGAGCCATTAGACTTTGATTTCCTGGATGAAAACTTGATGTGCATAATTGAAGGGGAAAAAACCTTTAGTCATGATCAATCATGAGAGATATACTTTGATGGAGTGTCAAATGCTTCGGGGCATGGAATCGGGGCAATACTAATTTCACCAAATGGGAGTCACTATCCCTTTATAGCCAGATTAAGCTTTGATTACACCAAAACATAGCAGAGTATGAAGCTTGTGTCATGGGGCTTCAAGCGGCTATTGAGAGAAATTTTAAGACTTTGCATATTTTCAAAGATTCAACCCTAATCATTTACCAATTAAAAGAAGAGTGGCAAACTCATGATGCTAAATTGATTCATTACATAATTTGATCTAAGAACTTATAAAAGAATTTGAGGATATCAGTTTTCAATATTTACCTTAGAAAAAGAGCTAATAGCCAAAGCTTTAGGCACATTGTCATCTATGTTCAAAGTTAGTCAAGAATGGGATATGATTTCCATTCAGATGAACAATTATATAACTTTGGCACACTATTAAAATTCCAAAAAGGAAAAGGATAGCCTATCATGGTATCATGACTTCTTTCTCTACATTAGGGATCAACAGTACCTCGAGTATGCTACTAAAATGATAAAAAAACCATCAAGAGAATGGCAATAGAATTTTTTTTTTGGATTAGGAAATCTTATATAAGAAAAGTTAGGATCAAATTGCTCAGATGCATTGATGCTCTTAAAGCTAGAAGGATCTTACAGGAAGTTTATGAGGGAATCTGAGGTCCTGAGATCGGGTTACTATTGGTTGCCTCTCGAAAAGGACTACATCAATTATGCTAAAAAATGTCACCAACATCAGATCTATGTGGACAAGATCAATGCCCCCTTCACTACTTCATGTCATGATAGCATCATGGCCTTTTCTCTTTTTAGGGCTTTGATATGATTGGGCCTACCCTTCCTATGGCCTCCAATGGACATTGATTTATCTAGCAATTGATTACTTCTAATACACTAATGTCAAATCAATCGTAGATAAGTTTGTGATGTGAGACATCATTTGTCAATATGGGCTCCCTAAATAGATTGTTAAGGATAATGCTTGCAACTTGAAAAATGATATAATGTGAGCAGTGTTTTCTTAGTTCAAAATCCAACATCATAAGTTTATGCCATATCATCTAAAAATGAATAGGGCAATCAAAGCAGCTAATAAGAACATTAAGAGAATAATCGAGAAAATGCCAACACCTATAACGATTGGCATGAAAAGCTACCCTTTGCAATCCATACATATTGAACTTTAGCCTGAACTTCAATATGTGCTACCCTATTTTCCCTTTTTTATGGGATGGTACCCATCTTACCTATCAAAGTTGAGATCCCATTTCTAAAAGTCCTGTTAGAGGCCAAGCTTGAAAAAGCTGAATGGTTCAGGAGCAGTTACAATCAGTTAAATCTCATCAAAGAAAAATGATTGAAAGCCATTTACCATGGTCAAACAAAAATGCATGATCAGGGCCTATGACAAAAATGTCTACTCTAGCTAATTTCATGAGGGTGAACTAATGCTCAATAATATCCTCCCAATCCACAAAAACAACCAAGGCAAGTGGACCCCTAATTAGGAAGGTACTCATATCGTGAAACAAGTATTCTCTGGAAGGGCACTAATCCAAATTGAAATGAATGGCAATTGCTGACACCTAATTTTATTCGGGCCTTTTCCCTGACAATCCAAAAATATCCAAGACCATGAACTTAGCAACCACCTAGTAATGGTTATCAACACCTCTCTAGTTATGCGTAAATGATTGAATATTCACATGATAGAAAAATCACAATTTCAAAGGTCATAAAGAGCAAATCTTGGATAAAAAAAGAATATCAAGGTAAGAAATTAGCTTTTAAGTTTATCCTTGTGAAATCTAAATTTTATTTCTAAATGATATCACAGTCAAATTTCCTATTTTAGGAAATTTTTAAAACTTTTCATAAAATTTAGAAAGTTGACTGTCATATATTTTTACCAATACCTATATGATATTTGTGTCAACATGCACTCTGAAAAATGAAAAATATTCAAGAAAAAAATTGTATTAGCATTTTATACTAAGAAGTGTCAATTTATCCATTTTAGTAATTAATTTTGAATTTTTCATAACACCGTGAGTATCATACTCGTAAAATTTTTTAGGTACAATTTGTTTTGAATTTTAATTTTTCATCTTTATTATTTTTATAATTTAATATTTTGATTAACGTGTTGATAAAATTCATTTTTACAAAATTTGAACATATTTTTTTTGGAATTTTCTTGTTTCTAGGATATAAAGTTTTCAACTCCATATTTTTTTTACTGGGATTTTTCTAAGTTTATAATTTTTTTAAATTCTTTAAATACCTTAATTAAATTCAAATTAAATTAATTTTGAAAATTTAGTTTTTTTTATGAATTTTGCTTTTTTTTTAAATATAATTTTCTTTTAAAATAGTTTTTTGTCATAAATTTTTATGAGCTTGAAATTTTTAATTGCCTTTTTCCTGTGCATAAAGCTTCACAAAAATTCATTTTGGAAATTTAAATGATAATTTATTTTTTAATGAGCCAAATTTTGTTTCTTCCATTGCATAGGCCTTAAAACCCATTAATCTTTCTAATGGGCCCGATAAGCTAATTAATATTTTGAGAAGCCCATTTTTTTTGCTAACAAGCCCAAGAAGTTTACTTTGATTGTAATTTTTAATTAAATTTGTTATGTGAAATGTTATTTTCTGGATACATAATTTGTAATTTGTTACAATTTAGGCTTTATAATTTGTTTTTATTCAAATTAAAATTTTCTCTCCATGTCTCTAGATGATGATATCATGCATGACATCATTATGCCAAATGACAAATAATTAATTAAAATCTTATCAAAATAAAAAATTAAAAAAGTAATAATAAGAAAAAAAAAAAGAAAGAAAGTTTTAGAAAACTCTAATGGCCATTCGGCCAAGGCATTTTTTGAGCCTTATATTCCATCCTTCCTGTGGGCTTAATAATCACTTGTACTCGTGAATTTTGATCCCTATTGAAAGGCCAAGTGTTGAAAGTTATGAGCAATTTTATGTATTTAGTGATTTTTGTTGTGCTTTTGTGAATAACTTGATTTATGCTAGATTTTTATGTTGTTGTTGATATGTTGTTTACTTTGTCTTGTAGATACGTTCTTAATCATGTTATTTTCTTTTGATGTCTCCATATTGATTGTTAGTAAAATTGTTGATATATTCATGATTTTATACATGTTTAAGCTTAGTTGAAATTTATGAAATGTATTTATGTTGATATCTATAAAATTATGTGTGAAAAAAAATATTTTTGCTTGCAATGCTACTTGGCCGAAGGTGATGGTATGGATGGAATAAATTTGTAAGCTTGATTTTATGATATTTTGGACTATTTTGTTATATTTAGAACTTGCAAGGACTTAAAAATAAATTTTCCAAAATTTTGAAAGCCTTGGAAGGGTGATTCCAAGCTTGGCCGAATCTAATGTTGATGATTTTATGATGTTTTAATTTTTTAGGTTATTTTGTAATTATGGAAAAGATGGGGACTAAATTGCAAAAGTTGTAAAAAATTTTCCATTACCATTCAAGCATGGTCGAATCTATGTTGAGATGTTTAAGAGTGTTTTCATGTATTTTTGATATGTTTAAGTGTGTTTTATACATTTTGGGGCCTTTTTGGAATTTCATAAAGTTTAGATACTTGTTTGCAAAAAGGTAAAAAATTTTGTTCTAAGGCCATAGGTGCCTAACCGAATACTTTATATGATTTTTGATGTGTTTTTCTTATTGATTTTGAGGTATTTTATGTTGTTTTGTTATGAATATATTATTTAGGGACTAAATTGAAAAAATAAATAAAAAATCTTGTTCCAAGGCCATCGATGCTTGGCCGAGGCATTTGTAGACATTTAGGGACTTATTTCATGTATATGTAACATTTTTGAATATGTTTTATCTATTTTTAACCATTTAGGGCATTTTTATGATTTTAAAATGTTTAAGGACTAATTTGCAAAACTTAAAAAAAAATTGCTCTAAGGCCATAGGTAGTTGGCCAAAATGCTTTTTACGATTGTTGACATGATTTCCATGATTTTCTTTTAAT
Source organism: Adansonia madagascariensis (assembly GCA_038381835.1). Classification (NCBI taxonomy): domain Eukaryota; kingdom Viridiplantae; phylum Streptophyta; class Magnoliopsida; order Malvales; family Malvaceae; genus Adansonia; species Adansonia madagascariensis. The sequence goes on from JBBYHL010384961.1 coordinate 65,274, forward strand.
GTATGTTATGTTTAATTATGAGTTTATTTTACGAAGGGACTAAATTGTAAAATTTGAAAATTTTAGAGCCCATTATTGTGTTTAAGGTCGAAATTGTCTTTTTTTATACAAAACTTCCAATTTAGGAATATTTCTAGCATTCCTATTATCTTTAAGAAGAATGTAAAAAATATTTAAACCTTGCATATTCCCCTGAATTTTTGGTGGGGTACGAAATCAATTTTGAAAAATTCAGGGAACTAACTACAATTTTTATATTTTAGGTCAATCTTAATGTTCAAATTACCCATGGAGAGCATAATCATCATTTCATACCACTATTGAGTCATTTAGGTTACCACGATACTTTTATGTCGAAGGTACGTCTTAGGGGTATTTTAGTAATTTCCCATAAAACCTAAGCTTATGTGATCACCACGATACTTATATGTTGAAGGTGTACTATAGGAATAGGTTCATTCATTTAAGATGTCATCGAGTCCTCTAGATTACCCAGATACTTTTATATCGAAGGTACACCTTAAGGGTATTTTAGTAATTTTCTCTAGAATCGAGGCCAATGTGATCATCAAGAGATTTATATGTTGAAGGTGTATAGTAGGAAAAGGCTTGCTCTTTTGTGATGTCATCAAGTCCATTAGGGTACCGAGATATTATACATTGAAGGTAAACTTTAAGGCATTTTAATTATTTCTTTATAATCGAGTTCTATGTGATCACTGGGATACCTATATGTCAAAGGTGTAAAGTAGGAATAAGTTCATTCCTTCATGAAGTTATCGAGTCATTTAGGATTATTAGGACACTTATATGTCCAAAGTACATCTAAGGAGTGTTTTGGTAATTTAAAACCAAGTCCTATGAGATCACCGGGATACTAGTATGTTGAAGGTGTACAGTAGGAATAGGCTTGTTCATCTATAAAGTTACAGAATCTTTTAAGTTATCAGGATACTTATATGTCAAATGTATACTTTAAGGACATTGCATTAATTTATTTTAGACTAGTATCCTTTAGGGCCATCAAGATATTTTTACGTCAAAGGTGTACTTTAAAGGACATGTTGGTCATTTTGACCAAATTTGGATCCTTAGAGTCAAGTTTAGTTTTCTTCATCTAAACGAAATCTTAGGATAAATTTTATTATTTATTATAAAATTAGAATTTTTAAAAATTAAGGCAATGTCTCCAATATTAAAATAACTCATAGAATTGCTCCCAGCATATGAGAGGGGTTTTTTTATATTCTTTAAAAAATGAGATACACATTTCAAAATGAAAATCAAGATTTTTAAAATTTTATAAAAGTAAACCTTACATATTCCTCTAGTGCTCCAATAGGTATGTAAGAGATTTTGATTATTAAAATAAAACTTTCATATTCCTCCAGTCTTTTAATAGGGTATGCAAGATACTGTGACCTTTCATATTTTTTCAGCTATCTAATGGTTGTAGACACCTTATTTTGTTCGAGCTAATTTTTAGCAATCTGAAGCATGGACGTAAGAGGGGGCAATGATCGTCGCCCGACAAAAAAGTATTTTGAGGATGTCAAGAAGGCCTAGGGATCATATCAAAGGTAAATGCGAAGATGTGGCATCAAATGACG